>JANEHU010001932.1:0-31727 GCA_027563435.1 Nasonovia ribisnigri | reverse complement strand
ACGGATAAAAATAACGGGAAAAATAACGCAAATAAAAAAAGTATTAAATGCAATAAATGTAGTAAAATAGGACATTATGCAAACGAGTGTCGTAGCAGCGCGAACACATCAGGAAGCACAGGCTTTAGGAATCTCATAAATAATCGCGACGAAAAACCCGTTGTAATAAAAAAGGAATATCAAGGGCACGTTAGATTCTGCGCGTATTGTAAAAAAACTAACCACAATATAAAAGATTGTAGGAAGCGCATGTATAACGAAAAAAATAGAACTACTAACAGTGGGGAGATCGAAAACGGAAACCCTACTACTAGTCAAACGAACCGAACCGTTAGCGAAATAAAGCAAAATCACGTAAGAGTAGTCACTAAATTCGAGGAGGAACACATAATCTGTGGTTCACATAATTTCGACCCTCATTATATAAAATTACTCATTGATTCGGGCGCCGAAATGAATCTTATTAAACTCTCTGCATTAAACGGACAAGTTGTTATTAATGAAAACGAAAAACGTACTATCAAGGGTATTAACGAAACACCTATCTTTACAGTCGGAACCGTAGTCACGACTATGCAAATTCACGAGGTAGACGTCCTTGTAAAATTCGATGTTATTTACGACAATTTTCCCATAGACGAATCAGGTATCATAGGGCGTAACTTTCTCAAACAAAACAAAGTTATTATGGACTATAGCCAAAATATTTTAACGATACCCGAAAAAACTGGTTTAAAAGAAATAATTTTACCACCGCGTAGTAATTGCGTGTTATTAATTAAAAATGATGAAAATATTAAACACGACGTAATAACTATAAAAAAACAAGACGTCAACGAAGACGTTATTATTGCTAATAGCATAAGTCCAGTTAATAATAAAACTATAATAAGTAATATAATAAACATTTCCGAAGAACCTTTTATTATTGACGAATTAACTGCGTCACACATTAAGTGGGAACCATACCACGAAACGGTACTTAAAGCATCGTTTGTAGACAACGAGCAAACCGATCGCATAATAAAACTAAAAAACGAAATTAAAACGGATGATTTAAATAAAGAAGAACGCGATAATATTTTAGAACTCTGTTGCAATTACGTGGACCTGTTTTACCTGCCAGGCGACTATTTGAGCGCTACTGACGTCGTAACACATGCAATAAACACGCCGCGATGCACAAGACCAATTAATATACGACCGTACCGTTTACCTTGGGCGTACCAAGAAGAGATCGAAAAACAAATTACAGAAATGAAAAGTAACAATATAATACGTGATTCGAAATCACCATTTAATTTTCCACTAGTAGTAGTGAAGAAAAAAACTTTAGATTCGACAGGGAAACCCAAATTACGCATCTGTGTAGATTTCAGAAAACTTAATGAAGTTACCGAGAACGAAGCATACGGGCTACCAAACTTGCTTGAAATTCTCGAATCACTAGGATCATCTAAATATTTTAGCACCCTAGATCTGGCTTCAGGATATCACCAAATCAACATAGATCCTTCCGATGTACATAAAACAGCTTTTTCTACTGAATCAGGTCACTACGAATATTTACGTATGCCTTTCGGATTAAGATCAGCGCCCGCTACTTTTACTCGCGCGATGAAATCTGTTCTCATGGGTCTTGAGGAAATGTGTACCGCATATCTCGATGATATTGTAGTGCATGGGTCTAGTCTAGCTGACCATCAGAAAAAGCTCGAACAGGTTTTTAATCGACTACGCATGCATAAATTAAAATTACAACCACAAAAATGTTCTTTCTTACGGAAAGAAGTTATCTATTTGGGGCATGTAATTAACGAAAGCGGGGTTTCACCTGATCCGAACAAATTGAAATGTATTAAGGATTATCCAAAACCTAAAACTGCGAAAGAAATAAAATCGTTCTTAGGATTACTAAATTATTACAGACGTTTTGTCGATAACTTCGCAAAAATAGCAAAACCATTAACATACTTACTTAAAAAAGACGTACCATTTACATGGACTGACAATTGCGAGCATAGTTTTCAAGAACTAAAAAAAGCTTTAATGAACCCACCATTACTAGCCTACCCGGACTGGGAAGCAGGAAGGTTTAATTTGTGTACTGACGCTTCGCAATATGCCATAGGAGCCGTACTTTCTCAAGGGAATGTGCCTAAGGACCAACCCATAGCATACGCGAGTAGAACACTGAATAAAGCCGAGAGTAACTATAGTGTTATTCAAAAGGAATTGTTAGCCATCGTATGGGCCGTGAAATATTTCAGACCATATCTCTATGGTCGACATTTTACCATAATCACCGATCATCGACCTCTAACATACCTGTTTGGTATAAAAGACGCGTCGTCTCAGCTAATGCGCTGGCGATTACAACTAGCTGATTATGACTATGACATAAGGTATAGGGCAGGCCCAGAGCATTCGAACGCAGACTGCTTATCGCGTATACGAGTGGTACAAGAGGTTACCGCCACAGACAACAATTTTAATGAATTCCTAGTCGCCGATTCAGCCTCATTCAGGAGTATCGCGTACTATAAAACGACTTAAGTTAAACCATAACTGGCGTAACATGAAAAAAGACGTCAAACAATATATTAAAAACTGTGAACTGTGTCAAAAAAACAAATCCCATAAGAAAACGAAACAACCAATGATGATTACCAGTACGGTAGTAAAACCTTTCGAACGAATTTGCTTAGACATTGTAGGACCTTTACCTCAAACCTCAATGGGGAATATGTATGTACTAACACTTCAGGACGAGCTGTCTCGTTATGCGTTGGCCATTGCGCTATCTTCCACCGACGCACCCACCGTAGCTCAAGCTTTCGTCGAGTGCTACGTATGTACATACGGAATTCCGAAATCAATTTTGACAGATTGCGGAACAAATTTTCTATCCGACATTTTTAAGGGCATGTGCAAATTACTAGACATTAAAAAGGTACAGACCACAGCATGGCATCCACAAACAAACGGGTTTCTTGAACGTAGTCATAAAACACTGAAAACATATCTACGTAGTTTCGTTGATAAAGATAGTAACTGGGATAAGCTTTTGTGTTATGCAACTTTTTGTTACAACACAACCGTTCACACGTCCACTAATTTTACCCCCTACGAACTTGTTTTCGGGATGAAGCCTAACATTCCATCAGCTTTTAATAAAGAGCCAGAACCACAATACAATTACGATAATTACGTATTCGACCTAAAGCGAATAATGCAAGAAACGCATAAAATAGCTAGGGAAAACCTTATTAAGAAAAAAGAGACTAACAAAACTTACTATGATAAAACTTTAAACAAAATAGAACTCCACGTAGGAGACAAGGTACTGATTAAAACGCAGAATAAGAAAAACATGCTAAATCTAAACTGGCAGGGACCCTATGACGTACTGCTAGTACATGATAATGAAAATATAACTATACAGAAAGGTAAACGCGAGTACCGCATTCATAAAAATAATGTGAAGCGATATTACGACTATGAACAAAGTTCAAGTCAATAATAATAATAATGAACATCTTTTCCATAAACATGGGCTCTTAGAATTACCAAAGACAAAAATAATTCTCTGTACTTAAAAATAATGAAAAATTTATTGATGAAAAATTTAAAAGTGTGTGGTGCTCATACACTTGACATATATTCCCAGTCACTATCTTATAAACATGATTGAACAAAGAAGTGTATGTGAGACTTTCCTTGGCTTTTAAATTTTTCATCAGTAAATTTTTCATTATTTTGCTCTTACACTTGACATATACGATATACTGCTAGTCACTATCTTATAAACAGGATTGAACAAAGAAGTGTATGTGAGACTTAGCTCGGCTTTTAATGTTTTGTATGATGCACCACACACTTTTAAATTTTTCATCAATAAATTTTTCATTATTTTTAGGTACAGAGAATTATTTTTGTCTTTTTAGTGCAATTTTTAAAATTTTTTTTTAAATGTTTTTATGGAAAAGTGTGTTTTTAAAATTTTTTTTTTTATTTTTTATTTTCTACTTTTTAGTTGAAAGTAAATATTTTTATTAAACGTTTAAGAAATATGTTTGTGAAACAAAAAGAATCAAACTACTGGTGATTATGATTTATTTATAAATAAATAAGTTTATGTGGTCGTGAAATGACAAGACATTTATTTTGTTTGCCACAACCAATTGAAATTTTTTTATATTAACAATTTCATTATGAGACCATTATGTGTATTATATATTTTGTTATTTGACAGTACTTATAATTTATTGTCCGTCATTTACAATTGCTTCCGAGATATTGGGACGATGTTGTCTCATTCTGTCGATTTCATCCAAAGCGTCAACGTTACAGAATGTCTTGCCCGTTATTTTTGAAGCGTCCAATTCTTCGATACGTAGTCCATCGAGGCTACGAACTCTACTAATGATGACGTACGCTTGACCTTGTACGAATAGTTTCTGTCCCAAGTAAACGACAGCATAATCGACTGTGGTGCCCTGCATTTTATGGGCTGTTGAAGCCCATGATAATATTAAAGGCAGCATACGGCGCTCGGCAGTTCCGTAACTGAATTTTGCTGGAAATTGTATTGATTTTGGCTTGATCTGGTGGATCCCATCCACGCCAAAATCCACCATTACGTCAGGTATGTCCTGCTTGTAAATCTGACCTCTGCGGTAGCCACCAGCCCATTTCAGTTCCGTTACAATACCTATTGCTCCATTGACCAGGCCTTTTTGTACATCGATATTAGATCGCAGCATCACTTTTGCTCCCACGAATATTACCAGCTCTCTCGGTAATCCTCCTGTCTTGTTGATGTCATCCGATATGACGGTGTCGATTGAATTATTTAGGGGCCTTGTGGCATCGACCAAAGAATCTTGAGCTCGAATGGTAAACATTTTGACATTTTTTTCTCGAAAGTATTTTTTTTTTTGGTCCATGTCCCAAAATGACAACGGATTATTGTATTGTCATCCAAGACCAAGGTCTATACCAATTTTCAGAATTTTTCATCTTCAAAAAGTGCCTCAAATCGAGCGCGCAAGATTTGATCACAGACAGACGTGAAACCAAACTTAAGAAAAGTGTTAAAAAAAGGGTGGGCAAGTGGATGTCGCCTGCTGTATAGTAAGTTACAAGTGCGTCAAAGTAGGTACCTATTAGAGTATAGAAATTGATAAAATAAACATATGATACAAGTTTTAACTATCTACAGTAATGTTATTCGTTATTTAATTACAACAAAATAACCAAATCGTTGTATAAAAAATCAAGTGAATATCCAATGTTGTAAAAATTAGAACTTCAAACGCTCTTAAAAATTTAATTAGACTTCCCAGTAGGCTTTATTTTTGAAAAAGGTAGGCAAACTCATGAAGAATCTTGAATTAAATTTTCAAACCATAGATTTGAAAGAAAAAATTTTTATGAATTTCTAACAGAAAATAATTTTCACATTTTCGTGATTTTTAGGTATTTTGATAAAATTTAAACTTTAAATGCTCATATAAAAATTAAAAACTAGATTTTTAATATTTTTAAAAAGTCATCGTAACAATTTATTTTTTTTGAAAAAAGTAGGCATACTTATGAGGAATCTTGTATTACATTTTCAAATCTTAGATTTTAAAAGACGATTTTTATTAATTCATAACTCAAGATAATTTCCGAATTTTCGTAGTTTTTACGTATTTTGGCGATATATGAGCTATAAATACTTATAAAGAAATTACGAGTTTTTAATATTTTCATCTGACTTTGGAACAATATGTTAGGAGCTTTCTATTAAATTTTCAAGCTTTTTTACCCAACATTAAAATTTAATTGATATTCGTAGAAAATAAAACTAAAACGGGAGTCAAATGGATGTCGCTCTGCTGTACAGTAGGTTACAAGTGAGTCACTGTAATGGATTGTGTTAGATTTTAATCCAATGATATAATATCATTGAATAAGAAAAACGATTCTGAGCGAAGACGGTCAGTCAGTCTATAATATCTTACTAAGTCTAAATGTATTTGATGATATTATTGTGAATAAAGTAATTAATTTTAGTATTATAGGCATTAGTATTTACTATAGTTAGTTAAATTCATTTTTCTCAAAAAAATTATATTTTAAAATGCCATTGCGTGTATATAAAATATAACAATATATTCTAAAAGTTTCATATACCAACAAAAAATATTTTTAAATTATATCAAAATAATTAAAATCATTATTCTTGGTTTAAATATGAAATTTTGTCTAAATTTGAAATTAAAATGTCTGTAAAAAATAAATGTGTTGATATATTTTTTAGATTTTTTGATTACAGTATGATTTATTTATGAGAATTTTTGTTTTAAATTTTCAACACTTAGTTATAAAAACTGAACATTTTATAATTTTTAATTACAATGATTTATAATTTTCGAGATTTTGACAAATTTTGTCAAAATTCGAACTTTAAATGCTTATAAAAAAAAATCGTGCCATGTATTTTTAAAATTTTCAACTGATGTTGTAACAATATATAAGAAAGCTTGTATTAAATTTTCAGACTTTTTGGCCCACCAAATAAAATTTTATTGACAATTATAAAAAAAAAAACTAAAAAAGGGGGTCAAGTGGATGTCACTCCGCTGTACAGTAGGCTACAAGTAGATCACTGTACTATAATGGATGGTATTAAATTTGAATTCAATGATATAATATCATTGTATACGAAAAACGATTCTGAGCGGAGACAGTATGTCAGTCTAGGATATTTTAAATTATATGGATATTGTTATTTTACGGTAGCTGCTAAGTTGAATTAATATTATTCATATTATTTAATTATTAACCTAAAATTATCAGTGATGCTATAAAAATATTATAATATATACTTTTACTCGTTAAAATTGATTTTAATATGTAATTCCGTCAAATTTGAACTTAAAATGTCTATAAAAAATAACTGTGTTTAAATATTTTTTAGATTTTTGAATACAGTATGTACTATTTATTAGAATCTTTATTTTAAATTTTCAATCCTTAGTTAAGAAAACTGAACATTTTATAATTGTTTAATTACAATGATTGATAATTTTCGAGATTTTGATAAATTTTGTCAAAATTCGAACTTTAAATGATTATAAAAAAAATGTGTGCCTATGTATTTTTAATATTTTTCAATTGCTATTGTAATAATATATCAGGAGCCTTGTATTAAATTTTCATTATTTTTGGCCCAACAAATGAAATGTAATTGATATTAATAGAAAAAAAAACTAAAAAATTTGAAAACTGAAATCGTCCGTAAAAAGCTGAAAAACAGTCAAAATATATTCAAAATTAGATGGTGTATAGAAATAGCTTATATAAACATTCAGTGAAATTTTCATGCATCTACAGTTATTTGTTTTTGAATTGCAACAAAATAAGAAAATCGCTACATGAGAAATCGAGTGAATATCTAATCTTGTACAAATTTGAACTTAAAATGCTCATAAAAATTTATTATGACTTGCTTATAAACTTTTTTTTATTGATAAAATTAGGCAAACTTATGAGGAATCTTGTATTACATTTTCAAACCTTAGATTTAAAAAGAAAAATTTTTATGAATTTCTAACTCAAAATAAATTGCACATTTTCGTCATTTTTACGTATTTTGTCAAAATTTGAACTTTGATTACCTATAAAAAAAAATTGTGACTACGGATTTTTAATATTTTTCATCTGCCTTTGAAACTATATATTAGAAGCCTACTATTAAATTTTCAAGATTTTTTACCCAACAAATAAAATTTTATTGACATTTATAGAAAAAAAAACTAAAAAATTTGGAAACTGAAAATGTCCGTTAACAGCTCAAAATAAGACAGAATATTTTGAAAATGATATGGTGTGTAGAAAATGCTTATATAAACATTCGGTCAAAATTTCATGTCTCTACGGTCATTTCTTTTAGAGTTATACCAAAACCAAAATCGATTTTGTCGAAAATTGGTTTTCCGTAAAAATTCCCGTTTTTCCCATAATTTTTCATTTGTTTTTCCAGGCGCTCATGAAAACTACTGGGAAATTTTGACTTTTGACCCCCCAAAGTACCAACTAGATTCACTTTCCTATCAGAAAAGGTACTATTGAAGAAAATCGAAGCATTTTTTCTGTCCTAAAACGTGATGACAGACACAAAAATAAAAAAAAAATAAAAAAAAATAAAAAAAAAAAACACACATCATTGTAAAACCAATACATTCATCGCTCCGCTCAGAATCTAAAATCGGTGTACTCAAGACACGATGTACAAGCGTTGTTTTTTCCGAAAGACCAAAAATATTCGAACGCGTGTGTATCCTTCACTCGGTATACGCACACAAAAAAAATCGCGTCCTGGGCTTCTACTGCACCCAAAACACGCAAAAAAAAAATAAAAATAATATATATAAATTATATTTTTCTTTAACAGGTAAAAACTTGCTCCGGGTTTTACCACCCAAAACGTGCACAATTGTCGTACTTTACTTGTACAAAAAAAATTAGTATGTCAAGGGAATTTTACCCAGACCACGCCAAAAAAAAGTAAAAACTATTGGAATTCTCGCACAAAAACACTTCGAAAAGATTAAACGTTGCTCACCTTATATGCGTAGACGCACCGTTAGCAAAATTGTACTCGCGCGGCACAAGAATGCTGTATGTCGGTTAGACAAAAAAAAAATATCGAGCGCGTATGTGCTTTACTCACACGCAAAAACTAAATTCGCTTCGGGTTTTACCGAAACGTTCACAATTGTTGTACTTCACTTATACAAAAACACTTCAAAAAATTAAAACGTGCCAAGGTTGAGGTACCAGGGCACACGCACAAAAATCAAAAAAAAATATGTCTCCGGCCGTGGATAAGAACCGCGATGGGCGCCACTGTCGTATATGCACTTTTCAGTGATATACCTCTACCGACAATTGAGTAACCAAAAGACCATAAATTAACCGGTTTCAGATCGGATTCAAAAGTACGGCAAAATTGTGTGACTACTCAAACAGAACAAAATAACTTTTGGTCGGAAACACTTTTATTAAAATATAAAACAAACATATTAAATAATTTTACTGTTCAAAATACTTAGCCCGTACCACGACCGCCACACGGGCGGCCGTCATACCCGCGTCCTCACCGCGAACACCAGCGACGACCGGACTCCTCATGCCTGCGCTTACGGCGGCGTTATATAGAAAATATTATTGTCGCCTCAGCACATCTTACTTCGCTGGCCCGACCTACTTCAATAATTTATAATTTTAAAATATCCCCACCCTTACAACATACATATTAAATAATATTATTTTGACGACTGTCTACAATATACGACAAACGGAGACAACGAATGCATGGGTAATATTTCCCTCTTAATAATATTTCGAATTGAAAACGTCTACGCGCGGTATATATGAAACGCCACTATACCGCGTGTCCGCTAAATCAGGGTACTTTTTATACATTTTACAATTTATCCATTTTATACTCTGTAGTCAGTACCCAATACATATTTTTTAATTCTGTCTACGAGACATGCAACTAGACTATTGGATCATCGATCTCCCGCGGACTGAATTCTAAAATATTTATAGGATACTGAGTTATGGCGAGTAAATATCAAGTTTTGCGGGCACGCGGTATACGATTTCAGACGGAAAATGAATCTATTGGATCGTATAATAATTTAAACCTTTCTAGCTTTGAATTACTAATTTAGAAATAGTTGAGAACGAAACTGTTCGACAGAAATTAGGCATTTCGTTTATATTGCAGGTTATATTACATTATATATGGCATATGCCATTTAGTTGCATACAAGGCGCAATTCTATTTGTCCACAATTAATTAGATTGTAAGTAGTAGCATTGAAAACAACCAATCGTAAAATATAATATATTTTTTTTATATTATATGATAATAACGAATAACGATACTTTCAATTAATCGTGTGCGCGACTGCGTGAGTAACAACACCATTTTTATGTTAAAAATAAGCCTACTGCCTATATTATATACCTATTTAATTACAATATCGTATGACGTTATATTATTAAATGATAAAAATTACGTGAATCACGATTTTTAATAAAATCCTGATCTGGTTAGATCAATATTAAAATATTGTACACAACCATTTTGATTTTTTTTTTGGTAGGTTAGGTCAGTGTTTCTCAACCTTTTTACTGTGGCGACCCCTTTTTTAAATTAAAATTTTTTAGTGACCCCTACATATATATTTTTTACATACTCGCTTAGATTATCATTATAAATAATATAGAGTCTATAGTTACTACAAGTACTGTACACGAGAAATATAAAAGATACATATTATAATATTATATTTATTTAAAATTAAAAAAAAACGTACATTAAATATTTCATTTTATTATATAAATATATTTTTAAATTAAGATTTTTAATGGCTTGGTTGTTGCTGTTGATGTGATATTATTTCGTCAATTCTTGGTTTAATAATATTGACTTCGTCAAGCTAATTCTCATAGCCGATGAAATAATTAATAGACATCAAAGAGTAATATCGCTTTAAAAATGATAATAGTGTGTTTTCCATTTCAATATAAATAATCTATACTCGTAATAGGTATGTAATATAATAATATTTTATTGATTTTATTGTTTTATTATTCGAGCTTTTAATTTCCGCATTGATTTAAATCATTCGATTGCGACCCTAAATAATAAGTTGGCGGCCCACAAAGGGGTCGCGACCCCCAGGTTGAGAAACACTGGGTTAGGTTATACACGAGAATTTCTAAAAAAACAAACGTACCTATATTCGACAATGTATTAAATTCAATTTCAGCGAAAGGCGACGAATATAACTCAATATATTTATATAATCATAGAAAATTATTGGAAATGTTAAAAAATAAATTTATAATTTATAAAACGCGAACGACTTTCGTCACTGTTGATAAACATTAAACACTGTATAGGTACACATGCGAAAGACATACGAACTATAATATAATGCTTTTTAAAAAATTTCATTGGACGTGCTCGATGGTAGACCGACCACCAGTCACCAGACGTATCGTTTTCGTATTATTTAATAATAATATTGCAACGTAAAATCCATAAGGTATACGTGACTATAGATTTGTATTTGTAAAATTAAAAAATCCAGCTTACAGAGTGCAACAGGAATTCTTGACCGATGAATTAATAAGTTTTGTTCTAGGTAATCAATAATTGACAATTTATGTATATATATAATTAAGTCACTTCCGCTACACGTATAGTATAAAAAAAATTCAAAATAATCTATTTGTAAATCTGATTTTAAGAACAACTTTGATGGTAAAAACATTTATCTAAGTCAAGTAATTTATTTTTTAGAATTTTTTAAATTATCAATATTTTTTCGAGTAAATTAATTTAGAACGTAATAACTTTTCAAAATATTAATTTTTGACTAATCTGACGTACCTATAGTTCTAAATTATTTATTAACTATATAATTTACACAATTTTTGGTATACGTTTATGTTGCAAATTTTTTTTTTGTTAGATCTTCTTGTTATACCCTGTATATTATATATACTCTTTTATTTCCCACCCACGTACATACAAAACGAATCAATAACCACAGCCATATTATGTAATATATACCGATTGTCACTAAAATTCGGTAATGACAATAACAACAACAATAATATAATATATTACACTTACTGTTAAGCCTAGAATGTTTTCTTATGGGTTTTTTGGCCACCGGCATGTGCTCGACGCTATCGTAGTAGTACTCTTGCTGGTCGTCGTAGTCGTCCACATAATAGTACTCGTATACGGGCCTACGCCTCCGGTACGTGGGCCTGCGCTTCCGGCTCTGCGCGTAACCTGGTGGCATGGCCCTGCGACCTTCGTACGGCATCTGCTGCTGTTGGTACTGCGGGTAGAACGGTTGTTGTTGCTGCTGCTGTTGCTGCTGCTGCTGCTGTGGCGCGGCCGTCGTGGACGTGGTGGTCGTCGGCAGCGTCGTCGTCTCTACGGCTTTGTACAGCGCATCATTTCTGCGCACATATTTTCATAGTACGGTTTTTAAATCGGAATCGTACAGATATTTTAGAAATGTAATGCGTAATGATTGGTACCTACCACCTTCAGATGATGTGGATATATTAAATATTGTCACACTGACTTTTTAGAAGATTTTTGGACGTATAGTGCCCGATAAAATCATTCCCTAGTCCTTGCGTAATACAATATGCGTATCGGTATTGGATATAGAAAAAAGCATATGTAACATGTTTGAAGTTTTATTGTTAACTGTTAATGTGACTGCAGCCAATAACGTGTTTATCATTTCCTTCTGGGAGGGGGGGATATCAGAAAAAATCGGTGCATCATGAACAGTCAGCTGCACCCTCCCCCGGGATCCTTCATTATATTACATTTATGTATGGTGCACTCATATAGGCTATGAAGAAATTTACTACCTCCATTACCAAATACAACTCAATCTGTTCAAGAAGCTTAGACCTCTATGGAATACAACTGCTCGAAAAGAGAGGATTATATGCTTCTCTATAATGGTTTAAATACTGAACTCGTAATTATATGTTGTAAATCAAATTTGGAAATTCAGTCAAATTCGCTTATAACGGTCTTCTAGGGACCTAGGGAATCTGATCGTTATAACCGAACTTCGTTATATCCGGATCATAAAAAGTAACATGATTTTTTTGAAAAATTAATTTATTAAACACATTTTCTACTGTTTAATTTTATTTAAGATTACATATTTTAACATTTAATTATTTTCACTTTTTCAGCAATAGTGAATTAGCGTCCTTCAAATATTTAGTGTTCATGGTTATTTTAACGGGCACTATATTATAGTATATACCATTGGTGTTTGGATTATTAAAAAATAAATCTACTAACACATACCTATATACATATTTTTCGAACATTAAAAGAAAAATGTACTGAAAACGGGTATATGTTAAAACCCAAATCTATGGTTATTGACTTTGAAAAAGCTATTCATTTTGCTTGCTTCAATATTTTAACACATCATTTTAAAATCAATTCATTCATCGGAGCCGCTCAGAATCTAAAATTAATAAACTGTAGTTTTTATCTTTTATACAAAATAAACTTTTTTTTTTGACAATTTAAATATTACTGTAGTTTTAAGAATGTTATACATAAATTATTAAATTATATAATATTATAATACACATTATACATTGCAAATTATTCTGTCGAAATTCGGATGTCCTGTTGGTTGACTTATCTATACAATAAATGTTCATTGATTCATACTTTATTAATACTAGCATGTATATTATTATTATTTTATTATGCAGAATCAATGGACAGTGGATTTAATTTGGTGTAGATCAAGTTTAGTAAATAATTTTAAAAGTCTCAGTGAAAAAATACAAAAATCAGCCTTGGACCTTGATCATAAAAACACTATCATATCAATTATAACTATAGCAGTAATTTATGCAGAATCATTATGAATTATAATTAGGTACCTACCTAACTAATACTTTTTATAATGTTAAATTGTTATGATACCTATAATTTGGTATTGCAAAAACTTAAACAATAAAATACGGAAACTGTGCACAGTTGAAATATATAAACCTCTTTTGAATCATTTTGAACAATACAGTATTGTTCAAGTTTATTTAAATATAATACAAACTGCAAAGGTAATTACATACCAAATAATTAATCAACAAAAAATATTATAAATATATCGGTAAACAATTTTAAGCATCATTACATTTTTTGTTTTATAACTTCAATTTCAAACTAACTTTTCAAGTTTTACATAAAAAAATATACCCATATTTTGTATGATCGAAAATAATAATATTTATGTTATAAAGTAAATTTGGAGCAAAAAAAAATGAAATATTTTTATTTTTATATTGTTTTTACTAAATTTGTATTCGTTGTCAGTTCTGAAATAGATGGCCGTATTATTTTACCCAACTTACCCATGGTAAGTTTCGATTTTATTTTTATTATTATTATTATTATTATTATTTCTAGCCTTTTAGGTAATGGTACAATCTATAATTATTTATTATGAGTGTTGCATATTCAGCATTTATAATTTATATTGTATACTAAACGTTTATATTAATAATAATAATCATAAGTATCATATTACGATCGGTGGGGATTGTCCATCGGTCATTAGCAAGTAGACAATATTAATGTACGTCATTACGATTTATATGTTTGACAATAAAAGACTATAATTCACGTTTGTGTTATTATTCATATTAATGATACACAACAAATTGGCGACGAAGATAACAATAGTTTAATCGTAATCATTATTGCTTTAGAAGTTTCAAGTGTTAAGTGTATTCATACTAATACAAAATGACATCTCCAAAGCCTGAGTCTATAATGAACTTCAATCAAGTTATTGGGTCACCAGGAACATTTGAAACAGGTATGGATATTACAATTTTCGAGTCAAAATTAACAAATTTTTTTTTGGCCAATTCAATCGAAAACAACATTCAAAAAAGAGCAATATTACTGTCATCGGTCAGTGAGGAAATTCATAAAGTGCTTTTTAGTTTATGTGTTCCTAGCACGCCTAACGATGTTGAGTATGATACTCTTATGAAAAGTTTAAACAAGTATTTCAAACCAATTAAGTCCTACTTTGCGGCTAGGTATAACTTTTATCAGGCTAAACAAAGACAGGACGAATCTGTGTGCCAATGGGGTGCACGTGTTAAGAATCTTGCTTCAAAATGTGGTTTTTCGTCGGAACTATCAACGGTCATCCGGGACATATTCGTTGTCGGTATGGGTTCAGGACCAATCCAAGATCGTCTGTTAGAAGAAGATGCTTCAAAAGTTGGAGTAACGTATTCAATTCTAATAGAAATTGCAACAGCCAAAGAAGCAGCAATGAATGACAAATGTGGTTGGAAAAAAGAAGAATGCGCAGATTTGAAGTACCAGAAGAAAAATAATGGACACTTTCAAGCCGAGCAGGGTTTCAACGCATCCAAGGAACAGAAAACCAAATGCGGGATTTGTGGCCGTTCCAACCATCTTCAAAAATATTGTAGATACAAGGACTACCAATGCAACAATTGCGGTGAAAAGGGTCATTTGTCTACCGTATGTAAAAAGGGTAAGAAAGAAACAAAAAATAGTAAAACACAAAATAAATTTTTATCTAATAACGACGATGATGACGAAAGAGTTAATCATGATCTTTCTAATACTTTTTTTTCTATAATCGATCAACATTCAGCGGTGAAACCGTTTATGGTAAATTTAATCGTAGAAAATAACAATGTTAACTTCGAAATTGACACCGGTTCACAACACAGCGTAATTTCAAAAAGATTATATCGTCAACTGTTTAGTCATATCGAATTAAAAAAAAACGACATTTCACTATCTGATTACGTCGGCAATGACATTAAACCGATGGGAAAAATATTTGTCGATTCGCAGTACCAAAACAAAAAATTTACTATGTGTCTTTATGTAATCGAAAATGGTGGTCCGCCACTAATAGGTCGAAATGATATAAAAAATATAAAATGTTCTACGTTATTTAATATTGAAAATGACGTAAGTGTCGATAGTATTATAAGTAATTATAACAATGTTTTTAAAGATGAAGTAGGTACTTTTAACAAATACGAAATTTCATTAAACATCAAAGCAGGGGCGGTACAAAAATTTTACAAACCAAGGTCTATTCCTTTAGCATTAAAAGGCAAAGTTGAAACCGAAATAGAGCGTTTAGTTAAAAGTAATATTTTATTTCCCGTCGACCATAGTGAATGGGCAACTCCAATAGTACCAATATTAAAACCGGACGGCACAGTTAGAATTTGTGGGGATTTTAAAATAACAATAAATCCAGTATTAGAAGGGACCGAATATCCGCTTCCAAAAATAGAACATTTGTATGCAAATATATTAGTGGTTCAAAATATTTTTCAAAAATAGATTTAAAAGACGCATACCAACAAATGGTTATTAAAGAATCTGATCGCAAATATACCACTATTAATACACACAAAGGTTTATTTAGCTATACCCGTAACCCTTTCGGTATAAAATCATCGGCAGGGGAGTTCCAAAAAGCTATGGAAACTTGCACAGCAGGTCTTGAGGGCATAGGTATATTCCAAGATGATATAATTGTTGCAGGATCTACTATCACAGAGCACAATGCTCGTCTAGAAAAATTACTAAATGTATTGTCAAATACAGGTTTAAGAGTAAAGTTGAATAAGTGCAAATTTATGCAAAAATCAATTGAATATTTGGGTCACAGGTTAGATGAAAATGGTTTACACACACTAACAAAACACACAGATGTTATAAGCAACGCAACTGTCCCAGAAAATAAAACATTGCTAAAATCATTTTTAGGTTTAGTTACGTATTATATAAAATTTATACCAAACGCTGCAAATATTTTAAAACCATTGTACATGCTTTTACGCAACGGCAATGAATGGAATTGGATACCAGAATGTGACAAAGCATTCAATAGAGTTAAACAAATTTTAATTTCGAAACCCGTTTTAGCACATTATGATCATAATTTTCCGTTAAAACTCGTAGTAGACGCATCATCGTATGCTCTAGGTGCAGTAATTTCGCATGTATACCCAGATCGAACAGAAAAACCTATAGCCTATGCATCAAGAGTTCTGTCTGAGTCAGAGTGTAAATTTCCACAAATTGAAAAAGAAGCTTTGGCAATTATTTACGGCGTTACAAAATTTTACGACTATTTGTACGGTAGGCATTTCCTATTAGAAACTGACCATAAACCGTTAATATACATTTTTGGCGATAAAAAAGGCATCCCAATCTACGCTGCTAATCGTTTACAACGATGGGCCTATGTTCTATCATCATTTGATTTCGAAATAAAATATGTAAAATCTGAAAATAATACTGCCGATTTTTATCACGAATTAAAATTTCAAAATCAAAAATCGATAATCAAAACGAAGAATGTATTAGTCTTAATTTTATCCACGAACAATCACCTTTCACTCTAGACTGGTCTAAAATAAAAATTGAAACATGCAGAGACCCAATTCTCGCCAAGGTATTAAACGCAGTCAAAACAGGAGAATGGAACAGTGATTTTTCTAAAAAATTAGAACTTAAATCTTATAATTCACGAAAAACTCAAATCTCAATGGAACAAGGATGCCTATTATGGGGTTACCGTGTTATTATACCAGCTAAATTTCGGAATAATATACTAAGCGAACTTCATTCATGCCACATGGGTTCTTCTAGTATGAAAAGTTTAGCGAGATCATATTTTTGGTGGCCAGGAATGGATAAGGAAATCGAAAATATTACGCAAAATTGCGACAATTGTATTAACGTTAGGCAAAACCCACCAAAATCTATTATATCTCCTTGGAAGTGGCCAGAAAAACCGTGGACTAGAGTGCATTGCGATTTTCTCGGACCATTTCAAAAGAAATATTTTTTTGTCATAGTTGACGCAACCACAAAATGGTTAGAAGTATTTCAAGTAAATTCCATGACAGCAGAAATTGTCATTCAAAAATTTTCAGAAACTATAGCACGATTTGGCATTCCAAAAACAATTACATCAGACGGCGCAAAATGTTTCACAGGTTTTGAATTTCAAGCATATTGCAAAAATCTAGGTATTAGACATATGACAGGTGCACCATTTCACCCAGAATCGAACGGCTGTGCTGAATCGGCAGTCAAAACAGTAAAAAATTTCTTTAAAAAATGCTCGTCTGCACAATCCCAATTAAATAAATTTCTCTTGATGTATCGTAATACACCGCATTCAACAACACGAGAAACGCCAGCTCAGCTAATGTTAGGTCGATCAACACGTTTACAATTTGACGCGTTAATGCCAAATACAAGCGAAGTAGTTATTGAGCGACAAATATCACAAATAAACAATGGTGGTAATAGGGCAGTATCTTTTAATATAGGCGATAATGTATTAGCTAGAGATTATAGGAATACTAACAATAAATGGCAAAAGGGTAAAATTATCAAATGCATTAGTTACAACATGTATGACATAGAACTTGATGACGGGACTATTTGGAAAAGACATAATGATCAACTACTCATCGATAAATCGTCAACACATTCAAATAATTCTATTTCTCTTACACCGGCTAGACAAACAAATGAAAATTCTAAAAATACTGAAACAGTAGGTGAAAATCAAAATCCCGATCCGGTCGATCCCGTAATAGTAAATAAAACACTCAGACCAATTAGATCTAGAAAACCACCTCAGCGATATTATCCAAGTGATTATTAATAGTGCAATAATTGCAATAATTAATTATTAATTATATCAATTAATATAAATAATAAATAAATAATAATAATAACTACCTACTAAAACTACTAACATAGTAATTAAGCACTATACAAAATTACAAAATACTGTATATTTTTTTTATTATTATTTATTTTTTTTAAAGGAAAGAGATGTTGCATATTCAGCATTTATAATTTATATTGTATACTAAACGTTTATATTAATAATAATAATCATAAGTATCATATTACGATCGGTGGGGATTGTCCATTGGTCATTAGCAAGTAGACAATACTAATGTAATAAATATATTTATTATTTTATTATACGTACATTATTATACCACTATAGTTAATAGTTATCTACATAAAATTATTAATTATTAAATAAAGCCGAGGGAAATATTCTTTAATATAATGCTCCCCCTTTAAAATTCTTGTATAAACCTTAGCTACAATAGATAGGAACTGATATAAAAACTAATGAACGTTTACTTGTGTTTATATAGGGTGAATATCGAATGCACTTCAAAAGTTTTTTAAAGTGTAATCCAAATCCTGGACATAAATTGTTCCATAATTTTTATTTGAGTAAAACATCTAGTAACACAACTGAATTAAGAGGAAATTTTACATTATTAGTACCATACAGTGATGATTTTTCAGTAAGTTATTAAAAAAACATAATTAAAATAACGAGTAAAAATGTGAAGTATAATACACTGTACCTACGCACCGTTTTAAATTTTAGATTCTGAGGGGAACAATGAATGTGGGTATTTTACAATGTGTGGTTTTATTGTGTAATACACTATGATATACGAGTTAAAGTAAAAAAAATTCTTTAGTTAGTTTAGTTTAGTTTACTTCAATTTTGTGTGTGAAACGTTGAATACTGTATTTATACTGACAGAATTGTTTTGGTCTGTGCAAAGATGTTTTATTTAACCTAACTAAGGACACTCTCAGAAGGGAGGGACTACGACTACGTACAAGCTAATTTTCTATTCGAGTTATTTCAACGTCCGATTTGTTTTGCAATTTAGGTATTTGATAATATTTTTCACAGTTTGCAATAGTTATAATATGAGCGAAATGGTCAGTATACTGTATACTACAGTTTAAAACGTATGAATTAATTAAACAAACATCAACAGCTTTTGGAAACAGATAGATAGTAGATATATTAATACATGAATAAAATCTAAAATTATTTAAGTAATTTAAGTAGTTTGATAAAGATGATTTACTAAATTTAATGAAATTTAGGGCTGACTGGATATCTTAAACGTTATGTCCACTTTACAGCAATATGTAACGGAGTAAATAAAAACTAGAATAAAAACATTGAAGAAATATCTTAACCACATTAAACGCCTAAACAAAACACGATATTATAACGTTTGACAAGCGAAACCAACATCAACGTAATCGAAAACGCGTGCAAATAATGTGATTTTAAAGTAACAAACTTAGACAAATTTCGCCAACCACATGGTCTGTACGCTCCCAGTCTGTAGCACTTCACTACCGTGACTTACTTGAGCGAGCATTGATAGTACGAAGATTAATGCACCGTCACTGTAAATTAATAAATGTGCTGTTGTGACTTGTGAATACGAATATGAAAACCTTAATTAAATTAAGTTAAATTATTATTATTATTTTATTTAGATAGATATAAATATGGCTATTAAAGACTCGGTCAATGATTGGAAAAATAATGCTTACTTGGTGAAATCTTCAAAAGGTTGCTCTTTATTGAAGAACTTTTTTGGAATAGAGTGGACGAAATTTGTGAAATCTTTTGGAATTAACAATTCTAATTGTCCAATACCTTCAGTAATTATATTTACATATTTTTTTATTAGGTTTTCGATTATCTTACTTTAGATTTGTATACTATTTTTAAAATTTATTTAACAGGCGAGGTCCTTTTTTGCATAATTTTAATTTATTGTAAATTATTAAGGTACATGCATAAATACGCATTTACAACGATTTAATAGAAGAAAATAAAACAAAAACGAGTATCTCCACTGCATGAAAATACGCCAGACATGTACATATCTTTTAAATTTGATACATCGCTACGCTCAGAATCTAAAAAACTATCATGAGGTTGCTATGGTAACCTAATTATTAATATAGAATATACCTATATATATCAGATTCTGAGCAGAGCGCTGAATGTATTGATTTTACACTGATGTGTTTTTTTTTTTTTGTGGGTCTGTGTAATGTGTACACGATAATTAGTCGAAATAATGCTTCGATTTTCTTCAACAGTATCTTGTTTGATAGGAAATTGAATCTTGTTGGTGCATTCGAGAGGCTATTTTTTTAAATTCCCAATTTTTTTTTCAAAAGCACAGTTAAAAACAAAAGAAAAACTAATGAAAAACGGGAATTTTTACGCAAAATCGGTTTTCAGCATATCGATTTTGGATTTTGGTATAACTCTAAAACAAATGACCTCAGATATATGTAATTTTCACTCATTGTTTAAGCATTTTCTACAGACTATAAAATTTTCAAAATATTTTGAATTAATTTGAACTGTAAACGGACGTATTCAGTTTCCAATATTTTTAGTTTTATTTTCTACAAATATAAATTAAATTTTAATGTTGGGTAAAAAAGCTTGAAAATTTAATAGAAATAGTAATTTAATAGTAATTTCTTTATAAGCATTTAAAGCTCCTATATTGCCAAAATACGTAAAAACTACGAAAATTCGGAAATTATCTTGAGTTATGAATTAAGTTAAAACTTGTATCATATGTTTATTTTATCAATTTCTATACTCTAATAGGTACTTTGATGCACTTGTAACTTACTATACAGAAGGCGACATCCACTTGCCCATCCTTTTTTTATTATTAAGTATACTCCGTGTCTCCGTATCATGGTATACCTACTACATAAATTATAAATTATCTTTCATTAAAAATAATATTTTATTTCCAGGGAGTTCATGTGTCAACAGGCTATGACCTAACAAGTGGTTTACAACGTTCAAATTTACCAAAAATATTGTTTTACGGGACTTACAGATTACGTATAATTTTTTCAGACAAACATAATAAAGAAATCGGTTGTTATTCTTATGTCGTAGAAGTAAAACGTCCATGGGAAAATTACTAAATTCCTTAATTTAAATAAATGACATATTTTAAATTTATGTTATTCATAGTAAATACTATTTTTTTTTTCATACTATTCATACCATACTATTCTTTCTTTGTAAACCATATTATTATCTGTTTTTTCTATGTAAAAAAGGGCCTAGCCCGTATATTCCAAAAAATAAAATAAAATAAAAATAAAATATTTTGATCTACTGTTCGAACTTGGACCCGGTCGTGCCGCCGCTACACTCCTAGAGGCTTTCGTCGCTATGTGGCGGGGGTAGATAAGATGCGAACCTGTGATATCTCCCCTCCCTGTCCACCTGACCGACACTATTTTTTGCGTCATAAAGTTGTGCCTCCGCCCGCCGGGATCTATCTCTTTTCGGCGGTTGATCGGTGCGTATGTCCGCGATCGTTCCCGCCGCCCTGCCGTGCATCATGTGTCGATTCGACTGTTGCAATCACTACTTAAGTTATTTCGTGTTCGTCATCTATCGCCCATCAAGTTTTGGTTTGGCGACATTACGGTTGCTGTATTTATTACACGTGCCGAATCAATCACCACCCGGGCCAGGTTACAGCCACGTCGGAGGAAGTTTGATTGTTGCGTCCACTCCGGAGATTGTCCGCCGTCGCAGTTTCAACGAAGTACCCCTGTCAGCCAACGACGCTGGATATAGGTCGATATTGAGTTTTAAAATATATAATCAGTCGGTCTAACCTGCAATAATAAAAAAACGTAAGTGCTGCTACGGCTTACATCTACTATATTATTTAGTCATCAGGCAATAATCATAAATTATACTTTTCAGTAGGTGAAGGTGAAACTATATTGATATTGACGTGCACCTAAGTTCAAAATAGCGCCCATGATAAAATTAATAAAATTTTTTATTAAATTATAACTCAAAATAATTTCCGATTTTTCGTAGTTTTTATGTATTTTGACAATATATGAGTTTTAAATTCTTGTAAAAAAATTACGGGTTTTTAATATTTTTCATCTGCCTTTGGAACAATATGTTAGGAGCTTTCTATTAAATTTTCAAGCTTTTTTACCCAGCTGCCATATGATGACAAATCGCCGAACCTCTAGGACATGTACACATACTGTCACATATAACTCCATCATTGAGAAATACCTATACAAAAATTGTTCCTATTATTAGAATTTAGAAGTTCTATAATAATAATTAATACAATATATTGCATACTTTCACTTTATACTGGACTAGTGCTCGTTTCACAGTACCCCCTGCAGTGTCAGCGAAAAGAGGATACCAATTTTCTAGACACAGTCGACTGAATTATAAAAGTCATACTTGTAATAAAGGTGATTTTGGTGGTCGGAAGTGATAAGGATTTGTGATAAGGTTAGGCGATCTCGTACCGAAGGCGGGAATAGTCCAGTTTGAGTGTCTAGAAATCTCCCACGAAAATTGAAGGATACGGTCCTCCGGCGTATGTCTTGTTCTTTTTTGTATTTGTAAAAAAATTTAAAATTCGAAAACCATCTTTGAGTGTCTAGCAAGTCAGTCATCTGAAGTGAAAGTCGATAAACGTTCAAGTCGGAACGTCGTCGGATCACGGACCATGTGCTACAGCGAATAGGTAGACAATTACAGACACGACGTTGAGGGGCTAAAAGTGAAAAAAAAAATAACAATAATTCCGATACTAAAATTAAATCATAAGAAAATAGAAAACTCCGAAAAAATAATGCAAACAATTCGGACGGCCATGCCAAACCGTCATGACACAGTATCACACCATTATATACATGTATGATTACTAATATTATATAGGTAACACAGAGCAACGGTAGATATATATGTAGTTATTGTATATATAAACAATAATATAAAAAAAACGATCGGAAGTTTGTGAAATGTGAAAAAAAATCGAAAAAAAAGTCGGACTGTCGGGCGGCCGTGTTAATCTACGGCGTCCTCAAAGCGCCGCCTGGAAGGCTAACATAGGTATCAAACTCGAACCCTACATAACAACCTACGTTTGGGAGCCCTACGCCTAACCTACCAAGCTACAGTTTGTGTTGGGAACAATGGTTAAAACATTAAAACTTAAGCTGTGTGTCTACGGAACGACGTAAACCGATACATTTGATTTAATCGTATATATTTCGCGTATTATACGCTCATATCGCTTATTATTCGATGGAGTATGTGAAAAATGTTTAAATCACGGGCAAAAATCGTACTCGATTTCGTGTGTACATGTATATATACGCGTATAGACGGTCTGTCTGCCGGCGTCATTTCTAAACGCTATTGCTGAGCGAAGAATTTCGAGGGAAAACCGCTCGAAAGACGTTAACTACGCGATTCAGGCACGAACGGCGTGTGAAAAGACGAAACGGGTGGAGAAAACCTGCAAAAAAGTCCAGCCGGCGGCATGGCGACCGCTACGAACGGCACACGAATATAAATCACACGGTGGCGGCTTCGAGAGATCGACTATAAAAGGGGGCCGAAAGGGTTTAAAAACGTCGAAATTGGTTAAAAAAGGGAACATTTTCGAAATATGAGACAAAACGATGAGGAAGAGGTGATAAATTTGAAAACCTATCGCCGCCGCTGCGAAGGTACGCGATTGGACGCGCTAAGGAATCGACGGACCGATCAGTCGGCGGGCGGTAGAAGCGGAGCGGCGTTTAAGCATTTGACTGCAAGGGTTCGTTTTCTGTTCCAATGGTCCACTATAGCTAGGGGGCGCCACACGTTTAGCGTTTTGTAGTAAAAGAAGATAAAAAAGAAGATAAGACTAGCTCCCAGTGGAAACCGATTTGCATAAAAGTCGCATCAAAATGTGGATTGGTGATGAGAATAGTGGATGAGTGGTAAGGAAAGTGGATGCTTAATAAGAATAGTGGATGGGAGATTAGAATAGTGGATGAGTGATAAGGAAAGTGGTTGCTTAATAAGAATAGTGCATGGGAGATTAGAATAGTGGATGAGTGATAAGGAAAGTGGATGCTTAATAAGAATAGTGGATGGGAGATTAGAATAGTGGATGAGTGATGAGGCTATGCTTTTCGGATACTTTTGAAATTGGGTTTGAGGGTCTGGAGACGTGCTCGATGGTTGATACGGTCCAGACTTTCATTCGAAAGGAAAAACGTAAAACTGTATGTTGTGTTTAAGTGTCTAGCAAATCAGTCACCTCGAATGTCGTTCAACGCAGTCACCCAGGTAGGCGATCCGACTGCGTCGGATAGCGGACAATGTTTGTCACTACGGACCAATACACAACAGGCGTGGTAAAACATCGATTGACGTTCAACGTAGTCAACTGTGTAGGCAATGCGACAATGTGCGGCGGCATGTCATGTAGAAAATCCACCACATCGATGTAGTATTTTTCTTGTTTAAAAAAGTGTTTGTCGAAAACCGTGTTTGAGTGGCTAGCAAGTCTGTCACATCAAATGACGTTGAATATAGTCATACAGGTAGGCAATCTGACTGCGTCGGATAGCGGACATTGCTGCGGCCGAAATCGCGTAATACGTTATGATTTATGAATTATTCCTTAATATCTCTTAGACATTCAATAATTTGTAAGTTATTCAAACTCGCTTGAGAATTGTGACAGTTGTGAGTCAATATGATTTAGTGCTTCGGCCCATGCGGGAACTATATTATTTGAATTAAGAATCGTTAAAAGAGTTGAGAATTGATTTGGTGATCAACTTATTTAAGTGAGTTGTAACAATTGAATATTCTAAACGAGTTGAAAACTTGAAATTCCCGCCTCTATTATTTATAATATTATTATCTACTACATTAAATGATTATTATCACAGAACAATAAATATAAATATTATTATCAAGGTGTATGAAATGATAATTCAGTTATTTCAAAATCCTGAAACAAATAATTCTTTATTGTTACTAATTAATATTTAATATAGTTCATAATAATTTTAACTTGTGATCATTTAAAAGAAAAATGTCAAAAAAATTACCATCTCCTGTTTACACGTTAAAATGTGAAAAATACACTCCATACTGCTTGAAATTCTATTTAGTGTGAAATTCTCTATGTCGGTACTCTGAGCGGAGAAATACTCGTTTGGAACATGGAGGTAAGACTTTTGCTATTCAAATAATCTTGATAAAAATGTTTTTAATAAAAAAAATTATTTCCTCATGCAAATCTTTCAGTTTAATATATAATATAGTTGTGATTTTATCAGGAGTTTCTTTAATAAAATATATATTTTTCATTGAAACCATTTCTATAATATGCCCATTGTAATTAGTACTATAGAATACATAGTTATGATGTTTAGTATAATCATTTTGTTTTTCTGTTTTCAGTCTAACCGGTTAAAAAATGAATTTAAAGCCGGCACAGTATGTATAATGACTCTTGAGCTGTTGACCAAACAAAATCAATTAGTGTCACAAAATAAAGTCGGCGAAATAAAATTTTGGCTGATAGATGGCATAGAACACGTACATTTCACCAGCCCCCCCAAATACCATTTTTGAAATTTTTTTTGTACCAAACATTAGTGTGCCATTAGTGTGAATTTGTGTGACAACTTTCAGAATTTGTGCGATACTAGTTTGGCCGTAAATTCAAAAATATATATGAGGGGCTGCAGAAATGTTCCCCAGCCCCCCCTCGTGGAAAAAATTACATTTTTCAAATTTTTCTTTTGCCAAACTTTAGTGCGCCATTAGTGTGAGCTTGTGCGACTACAACCAGAATTTGTGTGGCACCCGTTGTACTCGGAAAAATCGTTTTTTTTTTTTTTGGGCATTTCCCAAGCCCCCCCTCGTGGAAAAAATTACATTTTTCAAATTTTTCTTTTGCCAAACTTTAGTGCGCCATTAGTGTGAATTTGTGCGAAAACAACCAGAATTTGTGCGGCACCCGTTGTACTAAGAAAAATCGTTTTTGCGCCGTCTTGCAGGTAAGTCGAAATATTCTATTTTCACATAGGCTCAAATTCAAAAATTTTCATATTCAGTTATTACCAATATTACTTATTGTATTCAGATATAAAATAAGACTTTTATAGATTGCGTGCTTGTTTAGAAAAAAAATATTGTATTATTCATTGTACTTTGGGTATAATTTTAAATATGATTTTTTTCTTTTTTTTTACAAATTGTGTCGGTAGGTCTTATTAAATTTAAATATGTAAATGTACAAAGTTTGTACTACAAACTTCTGACAACACAATTATAATATCAATGAATCAAAATAAAGTTTCTAATATTATGTACCTATGCAATTAATCTTTTTAATTTAAGCTAAATTAATTTTATTATATATTATTCAAATAATGATTTATAAATACTTTCTTGATATTTAGAAAAAAATTTGGCCTGTGCCAGAGAAATTCTGAAAGTTGTCACACAAATTCACACTAATGGCACACTTATGTTTGGTACAAAAAAAATTTCAAAAATGGTATTTGGGGGTGCTGGTGAAATGTACGTGCATAGAACTCAAGCTCTGTCATACTATTATCTACTACATTAAATGATTACAATAAAAACAATCATGGATTTTACGTCGCAATATTATTATTATATAATACGAAAACGATACGTCTGGTGACTGGTGGTCGGTCTACCATCGAGCACGTCCATATTATAGTTCGTATGTCTTTCGCATGTGTACCTATACTGTGTTTAATGTTTATCGACAGTGACGAAAGTCGTGCGCGTTTTATAAATTATAAATTTATTTTTTAACATTTCCAATAATTTTCTATGATTATATAAATATATTGAGTTATATTCGTCGCCTTTCGCTGAAATTGAATTTAATACATTTTTGAATATAGGTACGTTTGTTTTTTTAGTAAGTGTCGCGTATAACCTAACCTACCAAAAAAAATTCAAAATAGTTGTGTACAATATTTTAATATTGATCTAACCAGATCGGGATTTTATTAAAAATCGTGATTCACGTAATTTCTATAATTTAATAATATAACGTCATACGCTATTGTAATTAAATAGGTATATATAGGCAGTAGGCTTATTTTTAACATAAAAATGGTGTTGTTACTCACTCAGTCGCGCACACACTTAATTGAAAGTATCGTTATTCGTTATTGTCATATAATATAAAAATATTATATTATATTTCACGATTGGTTGTTTTCAATGCTACTACTTACAATATAATTAATTGTGGACAAATAGAATTGCGCCTTGTATGCAACTAAATGGCATATATAATGTAATATAACCTGCAATATAAATTTAAAGGCAGAAAGGTTTAAATTATTATACGATCCACTATAGATTCATTTTCGTCTGAAATTGTATACCGCGTGCCCGCAAAAACTTGATATTTACTAGTTGCATGTCTCGCAGACAGAATTAAAAAATATGTATTGGGTAGTACTGACTACTGATTATAAAATGGGTAAATTGTAAAATGTATAAAAAGTACCCTGATTTCGCAGACACGCGGTATAGTGGCGTTTCATATATTATACTGTGGACGTTTTCAATTCGAAATATTATTAAGAGGAAAATATTACCCATGCATTCGTTGTCTCCATTTTACATACGTACGACATAGTAAATTTTCATTTCCCAGTTTCCATAGTGTGCTGTTGGTATTAAAGTGAATTGACCTATTATCAAACATATATAGGCAAGAACATAACATTTGCTGAATCGTCAGCGATTTTTCAATATTTTAATTTTCAAGCAAGATATGGATATGTGAATCTTTTTCTTCTTTCTTCTCTATTGGCTTCGGCCTTTAAGACCATGCCGCTATAAACAAATCTTGCCATCTGTCCCTGTCCTCTGCGACTTCTCTCCATCTGATTCCTGGTCCTATCGATTTTATGTCCTTCTTTACACAGTCTTCCCACCTCAACCTGGGTCTTCCTAAAGGTCTTTTCCCTATAGGCTCTTCCTCTATTACCAGCCTAACAAGAGATCCTTGCTTACGCCAGGCATGACCTCCCCACATGAGTCTTCTTTTTGTTATCTCTTTAATTATATCAGGCCTCTGAAACTGCATTTGAATTTCATAATTATGCAATTTCCTCCATTCGTTTGTTTGGTTATCAAAGTCTAGGATATTTGAAATTATATTGATATTGTTATTTTACGGTAGCTGCTAAGTTGAATAATTATTATTCATATTATTTAATTATTAACATAAAATTATCAGTGATGCTAGAAAAATATTATAATATATACTTGTACTCGTTAAAATTGATTTTAATATGTAATTTCGTCTAAATTGGAATTTAAAATGTCTATAAAAAATAACTGTGTTTATATATTTTTTAGATTTTTTGATTACAGTATGTACTATTTATTAGAATCTTTATTTTAAATTTTCAATCCTTAGTTAAGAAAACTGAACATTTTATAATTGGTTAATTACAATGATTGATAATTTTCGAGATTTTGATAAATGTTGTCAAAATTCGAACTTTAAATGATTATAAAAAAAATGTGTGCCTATGTATTTTTAATATTTTTCAATTGCTATTGTAATAATATATCAGGAGCCTTGTATTAAATTTTCATTATTTTTGGCCCAACAAATAAAATTTTATTGATATTAATAGAAAAAAAAACTAAAAAATTTGAAAACTGAAATCGTCCGTAAAAAGCTGAAAAACAGTCAAAATATATTCAAAATTAGATGGTGTATAGAAATAGCTTATATAAACATTCAGTGAAATTTTCATGCATCTAGAGTTATTTGTTTTTGAATTGCAACAAAATAAGAAAATCGCTACATGAGAAATCGAGTGAATATCGAATCTTGTACAAATTTGAACTTAAAATGCTCATAAAAATTTATTATGACTTGCTTATAAACTTTTTTTTATTGATAAAATTAGGCAAACTTATGAGGAATCTTGTATTACTTTTCAAATCTTAGATTTAAAAAGAAAAATTTTTATGAATTTCTTACTCAAAATAAATTGCACATTTTCGTCATTTTTACGTATTTTGTCAAAATTTGAACTTTGATTACATATAAATAAAAATTGTGACTACGGATTTTCAATATTTTTCATCTGCCTTTGAAACTATATATTAGAAGCCTACTATTAAATTTTCAAGATTTTTACCCAACAAATAAAATTTTATTGACATTTATAGAAAAAAAAACTAAAAAAATTGGAAACTGAAAATGTCCGTTAACAGCTCAAAATAAGTCAGAATATTTTGAAAATGCTATGGATGTGTAGAAAATGCTTCGATAAACATTCGGTCAATATGTATCTACGGTCATTTCTTTTAGAGTTATACCAAAAACCAAAATCGATTTTGTCGAAAATTGGTTTTCCGTAAAAATTCCCGTTTTCCCCTTAATTTTTCATTTGTTTTTCCAGGCGCTCATGAAAACTACAGGGAAATTTTAACTTTTGACCCCCCAAAGTACCAACAAGATTCAGTTTCCTATCAGAAAAGGTACTATTGAAGAAAATCGAAGCATTTTTACTGTCCTGAATCGTGATGACAAACACAAAAATAAAAAGGGCGGGTAAGTGTATGTCGCTCTGCTGTACAGTAGGTTACAAGTGAGTCACTGTAATGGATTGTGTTAGATTTTAATCCAATGATATAATATCATTGAATAAGAAAAACGATTCTGAGCGAAGACGGTCAGTCAGTCTATAATATCTTACTAAGTCTAAATGTATTTGATGATATTATTGTGAATAAAGTAATTAATTTTAGTATTATAGGCATTAGTATTTATCATTTTTCTCAAAAAAATTATATTTTAAAATGCCATTGCGTGTATATAAAATATAACAATATATTCTAAAAGTTTCATATACCAACAAATAATATTTTTAAATTATATCAAAATAACTAAAATCATTATTCTTGGTTTAAATATGAAATTTTGTCTAAATTTGAAATTAAAATGTCTGTAAAAAATAAACATGTTGATATATTTTTTAGATTTTTTGGTTACAGTATGATTTATTTATAAGAATTTTTGTTTTAAATTTTCAACACTTAGTTATAAAAACTGAACATTTTATAATTTTTAATTACAATTATTTATAATTTTCGAGATTTCGATAAATTTTGTCAAAATTCGAACTTTAAATGCTTATAAAAAAAAATCGTGCCTATGTATTTTTAAAATTTTTCAACTGATGTTGTAACAATATATAAGAAAGCTTGTATTAAATTTTCAGACTTTTTGGCCCACCAAATAAAATTTTATTGACAATTATAAAAAAAAAAACTAAAAAAATTGAAAACTAAAAATGTCTGTAAACAGCTCAAAACAAATCAAAATATTTTCAAAATTGAATGGTGTATAGAAATAGCTTATATAAACATTCAGTGAAATTTTCATGCATCTACAGTTATTTGTTTTGAATTGCAACAAAATAAGAAAATCGCTACATGAGAAATCGAGTGAATATCTAATCTTGTACAAATTTGAACTTAAAATGCTCATAAAAATTTATTATGACTTGCTTTTAAACTTTTTTTTATTGATAAAATTAGGCAAACTTATGAGGAATCTTGTATTACATTTTCAAATCTTAGATTTAAAAAGAAAAATTTTTATGAATTTCTAACTCAAAATAAATTGCACATTTTCGTCATTTTTACGTATTTTGTCAAAATTTCAACTTTAAATGCTTAAAAAAAAAAATTGTGACTACAGATTTTTAATATTTTTCATCTGCCTTTGAAACTATATATTAGAAGCCTACTATTAAATTTTCAAGATTTTTTACCCAACAAATAAAATTTTATTGACATTTATAGAAAAAAAAACTAAAAAAATTGGAAACTGAAAATGTCCGTTAAGAGCTCAAAATAAGTCAGAATATTTTGAAAATGATATGGTGTGTAGAAAATGCTTATATAAACATTCGGTCAAAATTGCATGTCTCTACGGTCATTTCTTTTAGAGTTATACCAAAAACCAAAATCGATTTTGTCGAAAATTGGTTTTCCGTAAAAATTCCCGTTTTTCCTATAATTTTTCATTTGTTTTCCAGGCGCTCATGAAAACTACTGGGAAATTTTGACTTTTGACCCCCCAAAGTACCAACTAGATTCACTTTCCTATCAGAAAAGGTACTATTGAAGAAAATCGAAGCATTTTTTCTGTCCTAAAACGTGATGACAGACACAAAAATAAAAAATAAAAATAAAAAAATAAATAAAAAAAAAAATTAAAAAAAAAACACACATCATTGTAAAACTAATACATTCATCGCTCCGCTCAGAATCTAAAAAAAG
>JANEHU010001930.1:0-26246 GCA_027563435.1 Nasonovia ribisnigri | reverse complement strand
TTTGAACTTAAAATGCTCATAAAATTTATTTTGACTCGCTTATAACCATTTTTTTATTGATAAAATTAGGCAAACTTATGAGGAATCTTGTATTACATTTTTAAACCTTAGATATAAAAAGAAAAAATTTTATGAATTTCTAACTCAAAATAAATTGCACATTTTCGTCATTTTTACGTATTTTGTCAAAATTTGAACTTTGATTACATATAAATAAAAATTGTGACTACGGATTTTCAATATTTTTTATCTGCCTTTGAAACTATATATTAGAAGCCTACTATTAAATTTTCAAGATTTTTTACCCAACAAATAAAATTTTATTGACATTTATAGAAAAAAAAACTAAAAAAATTGGAACTGAAAATGTCCGTTAACAGCTCAAAATAAGTCAGAATATTTTGAAAATGCTATGGTGTGCAGAAAATGCTTATATAAACATTCGGTCAAAATTTCATGTCTCTACGGTCATTTCTTTTAGAGTTATACCAAAAACCAAAATCGATTTTGTCGAAAATTGGTTTTCCGTAAAAATTCCCGTTTTTCCCATAATTTTTCATTTGTTTTTCCAGGCGCTCATGAAAACTACTGGGAAATTTTGACTTTTGACCCCCCAAAGTACCAACTAGATTCACTTTCCTATCAGAAAAGGTACTATTGAAGAAAATCGAAGCATTTTTTCTGTCCTAAAACGTGATGACAGACACAAAAAAAAATAAAAAAAAAATAAAAAAATAAAAAAATAAAAAAAAATAAAAAAAAAATAAAAAAAAAAACACACATCATTGTAAAACCAATACATTCATCGCTCCGCTCAGAATCTAAAAAAACACACATCATTGTAAAATCAATACATTCATCGCTCCGCTCAGAATCTAAAAGTTGGATATGAGCTGTTTTGATCTTTGTAAATATGTGGAAAAATCAGATTTTGTAATTTTGTATAATGTGAAAAAAACGGGACGGAATACATGGAAAAGTATAAATAAAAGAATTTTAAAACAAAACTATATTTTAAATTTAAATTAATTATTGTATACTTTTTCTATTTACAATGACTTATATGTACACCGATAAAATACTATTAGCCGGTCTCCTTTAACATCGTGGTTAAAAATTATGATAGTTGGTTAGGTTCTAATATTTTACCCTACCCTTGCCAAACCTAACGCAGCCTAACGAATAACATTTAAATATTTTCTTTCATTGTTATGTTTACATTATCGAATATCTTATAGTTAGTAGGAATTGATCATTGCAAACCTCACGACCAGTGATGATAGCCGTCTATCATCACCATAGCCTTAACTAACCATAGGTTTACCTGACTCTAACCTCCTTATGACTTATTAAGACACTTTGAATAAAAAGATCCTGAGTTGGTTGCAAAACCTAAGTGTTTTTTTTATCAAGTCGAGCCGTTGGTTTTTGACATCTTAAGACTTAGATCATATACTATGCATGAAGACATGCCCAGCTCAACGTTGAAAACAATTTTAAGCACATATAAGTGACGAGTCTCTGACATGTTAATTCACATACAGAAATATGTGACATTTCTCTTGTTACATGTATCATTGTCAGAGACTATATAGTGTCACTAATATTAATATAGTTATATTATGTGCTTAAAATTATCGTGATATGGGCGATGGGCCTATTCATAGTATATATGATCTAAGGTACATTAACTGTGATAACAACTTGAAAGTATGATTGGATATAAATTGCAAAAGTAATAAATATTAATGATTTATCAGCATGTATCATCGCCCTGTTACTAGTTGGTATTACTATTTCATCAGATCTTATTAAGCATTGTTAGTTTTAATATTCGAGTAATTATATTATTGTTTGAAACTAACCAAGCTGAACGATAACTACTGAATTTGGTATCTTTCACACTTATAAGAAAAACTTGGAGACAACACATGCAGGTGGAACGTCTTCTTTAAAGCAAATTGATTTAATTTTAGCTTCTTATGTTATGTAAAAATAGGAAAATGTTGAGATTTGGAGCATTTTTAAAACGTATTTAAATAATGGGAATGAGATAAAAGGTTTGTGATTGTCACCTCGCTACCATGGGGAGGCCCAAGCCTTATATCTAAAAAGTCACATTTGTATGTCTGATCCAATTACGTAAGTTATATGTTTTAGCGTATTTAATATATAAGCATAATTAAAAAATAACTAATAACTTTTATTATACTTAATTTAATTTTGAACAAGAACTAACAGTACATAATATTATGATAGTGTATTATGTATGTTTGAATTCATAAAAACCATTCCAAAAAACATTTTTAATTGCTTACATTTTCCGTTAAAATTCATTATTATCTTACTGGTAGAGTAATATTATTTCTAAGAACATACTTGATTAACAAAATGCATGGACAAATTATTATTAAGCTATCAATACCAAGTACCGTAGAAATGCTATACTTGGAGCAGAAAACGATTTATTTAGGATATATTATAGTGTCAACTGTCAGCAAAATAGTATTTATATGAATTGATTAATTTTGACAAATTATTATTTAATAAAAGAACATGGCAATATAATACCTATTGTTTATTCATAGTTTCTATTTATAGGATAAGTATATTATATTTATTAAAACTGTAAAAGTTGCATTAATTATTTTGAATAAAATGGATCTAGGGTCACTCAATCAAGAAATGTATTGTTGAAGTTACTTTATGTGGAGTGATTAATTTAATACAAGACAATCATTATCTCATAATTTTTATTTTTATATTTCGAAGCAAAATATTTTTTGAAGTATTTGGATCTAGGTACCTATAGGTATAAATTAAATTTCCAATATGTAGTTTTTTGTAGTTTTTGTAGTAGTATTTGAGCGAAGTAGGTGAATAACATTTTTGCATTTTTGCACTTGGCTCATCAAAACTAGAATGTAGTAGTTAAATTAAACTCCAAATATGTACCATTATAATATGTGAAATAACGGTACCTAGCATTTTATGATAATTTGTTATGAACATATTATAAGTAGGTAAAGGCCAAATTTGGGTTTTAAACGGTACTCGATACATTTTCCTAATATCTCAACAGAAATTATGAAGCTAAAAATATAGAAATACCTATATGTACAGTGGTCAGTGAGATATGGGCCACACTATGATACGGTCCATAGTTTATGAATTTATATCATTTATTCATTTATAATAATAATAGTTTAAGTATTAAGTTTTTTCATAAATTAATATTTTATAAATTCCACTTCAATGATTTGTTTGAATTATTTAGTATTTGTACGTAATTTTTTGTGAGATCAATAACACCGTTACCATTATGCGTCTCACTGACACCGATTCACCATATACAGATAAATCATTACTTTTTCCAGGGCTGTGAATCAAATGCATTTGCATGTTTTTTTCTGCCAAACCGTAGCTTCCCAACGTTATTATTATACATTATAACTTTTTAGAGGCCTTTGTAGTGGCTTAGGAGCTTTCCTAGGCCCTAGCTAAATAATATTTTTTTTGAAAGTCATTAATATTATTTATTATTTTCTATAGTTTTTTAACAAAGAGGATTTTATAGAGCAAAATATTATTGAACTTTTAGTGCATATTTTAATACGTTTTTAATAAATGCATGCATACATTTAATGCATTTAATTCACAGCCCTGCTTATTACTTTTATTTCCAATCATACCTATCGGCTATCACAGTTAATGTTAAATGTCTACAATTGACAGCTTCTTCAACTTGATAACACTTAGAGGAATGTCAAATTTTTAGCGCACCATTTATTTCTCTCTTTAACCCACGCACAATGATAAGCTCAACTAGCCATTGTATACCCTGCATCCAGTGCGCTAGAACCGTCTGTTGTTACTTTTAATATTAGATTAAATTTACCTGTGGTCAGCAGAGTCCTACTCCCATCTCCACGCGGTGCCGACTGGAAACGGAATTCCGGTTCCGGCCAACGGGGGACGCACAGAAGACGAATTGTATAAATCCGAAGCGAGTTAACATCAGTGACTAGAGAGGACCAACATCGCCCAAGTTAGGTTAGGCAATCACCGACAACAGATAACAGAAGTTTCAATTCGAAGACGACCGGAACGCGGGGACCTGATCATTGATTAATCCCGCGCCTCGGTAGACTCATCTTTAACTACCACACAGTGGCCAGCTTGCCCTGGGGCATTAGTAAGACACCCTGCAAAGCGTGGCATTGTCGCTGTCCGGGTGATCATCGCGATTGAGCAGGAAAGGGTGTACGGACCGGGCTGCCGAACGGCGCTCAATGGATAGAGGAAGAAAAAAAGATTAAATTTACTTATTATCAAACTTGAATTTAACCCTCCGATGCTGAATTGTTTTGAACCAAAATAATGAACTTTTTTTGGATAAAATTTTATTTTTTCTATATTTTTTTATTATTTTGTATTGCACATTGTAATAGTTCAAGTATAAATAATTTATATATTTTTTGTGTAGACATTCGTTATTACTTTTTTTTTGGTTTTCTCAAATCGCATTTTTGACAAAAGGTACCTAGATATTTCAATTTACGAGCATTTTTAATTTGAATTTATTTACACACTCATAACTAACATATCATAAAATACCACTGTAGCGACACAGGTAATATTCTTTATTTTATTTATTCAGTCTAATATTAAAAGTAACAATATAGGGTTGGTTCTATTAATCGTACGTTTGGTATGCTATGCATGGGTCAAATATGAAAAACAAATAGTGCGCTGACATCCCAACCGGCAACCGATCTTTTTATTCTATCCCATAAGTCGAGGTTGTAAACCTATATCAACTGATACCGGTATAGTTTCAGCCCAATAGTCGAGTGGCCTTTGCAATTCAAGATCCTTTCCTACGTATTCGGCATTGTAACCTAATTATTCTACCTTCACACTTCGTCTTCCCCCTTCTCTCACTACAAGCTATATACAGGTCCAGCCACCCTCTCCTTACACCTCCATACTGCCTCAATCAATCTCTTCTTCAGTCATCTCACCCCTCTCTGTCCCCCTAAATTTACCTTCTCTCACTTCCTCTTATCATACAGTGACCGAACCACCTCATCCTACCAACTCTTGTTCTCACAATCTCACTACAATATATACCACTCCTATTTTTTTCTTCCTCCTTCTCTCACACACACTTCCTATTCACTCAGTCTCTAGTTACCTACAATTTATCGTACTTGATTATCGGTGAAAATATTTAAATATCATTGAGCGAATTACCTACTCAAAAGAATTACATAAAAATACATCATACCTGACCAATTTTCTAATTTTTATCACGACTTTATTGATAGCCGCAATAGTGTTATACCAGTAGTTACAATATAAATAATTGAAAAGTTGTGGGCAATACATCCCCTGATAAATTAACAATAATAAAAAGAAACCTACTAAAAAATAAGAATGTACATACCCCGTGTGACCGACTCAAAGTCTGCTATAAAACTTAGTCTTCGAAACACTGCAATGTTCACACTGTCTGCTTATGATATACTATTTCCAGTTGGCAACATTTTCGCTGACGAATATCATTTCTGAAATAACAAGCACCCTGCAGTAAAATGTTCAACAATATTCTTATGACTTGTGCAGTATGCGTTACAGATATTACATATACTTTTTTTTTATATTCAAACAAAAAACATTGTAATATCTATTGCCTTTAATCAGAGCTTGTGTTAGTAGTATAGATTAGTACATGTTACAAAATTAAAATTACATATTATATTACAGTACTTAGCTGTAGTAGCATATTAATGATTATTTAAATTGAATTAAACATTATATAAAAAGAAATTATAAATAAGAATATGCATATGATTTTTTAAAAGTATATTTAGTATACATTGGATAGTAGGTTAAGTTTTTTGAAATCTGTACGTTCGTATTATCATAAAAATTAAATTTATATAATATAAGTAGGTATTTTTACTATAATATTATAGCGCACTGTAGCTAAAGACATTGCTTTGTATTATTATTATATAATTTACTTTTTTTAAATGAAATTTAAATGTAGGTACCTATATTTGATTTGTATTTTTACTTTATTTATAGTGCACGTCAACTAAATACATTGACTATTACTATTATATAATTTACTTTTTAAATGAAATTTAGGGTTTACATGATCCTATCAGGTTAGGTTAGGTAGTAACTGGAGTAGACCCGGAATTCGGGAAAGCTTACCACCGGTATAGTTTACGTGTCATTAAAATCGGGAGAGTTTACAATCACCCGACTTATCAATTATGACTTGTATTTTTAATAATTAAATCAAAACGTATGTCTATTTCAATCGCCTATTAATTATAATTATCCTACGACCTCCGACAGGGAAAACGACGACAGCATTTGTATTATTCGATCTACCACACTTGGATAGTTGGATAGCACATTATTCATGACATTAAATATTAATTTTAAGTCTAAAAGTAAATTTAAGCACCAAAATAATATGAAACAAATTTACCTTAAACATAGACTCTTTCCGTGGAATCTATGACGTGTGTGAACTGTGAAATATTGTGATCAATGACAAATAAAACCATACGGAATGCAGTATGGTATTTTTTAAATTTTAGAATTTTTTATCGACTGCGTCTTCTGCAATGATTTTGGTAATTGCCATAGAATATAAATGATAGATATTATAATTTATATTACGTGAATATGATGAATCCACAGATATAATATAATGCACATTTTTATATCATAGAGTGTTATAGAGAGGAACAATTTGTTAATTTAAATTTGATATGACAATAACCAAAATAGTTTATAATATATTATTTAAATTATTATATTCATTTATTAATTTAATTTTTTATGAAGATGGTGAATAGATATTAGAAGCACAAACACATTATTTTAAAAGCATATTATTTTTTATGTATCATTAAATAAGAATTTGGTTATAAATAAATAAATATGATTAGGTACTAGTTTTTAGAGTTAATATGAAGGCGTATACACTATACATATTAAATACTGTTTGTATAAAGTACCTACACCAGAGAACTATAAAATTGTAAATTGTAATTTTTCGTTAAAAGGTAAGATCACTTTATGAGAATTCTTGTATTAAATTGTTAGGATTTTTTTTCAAAATTAATAATTTTATAGTAAGACGGTACTACTAATAGATATACACATACGTCGATCAAAAACTATTTACAATGATTGTTAATAGTTAAAAGCTATTAAAATATCCTTTATTTGTATTTATTCATTAATAATAACTAAGGCTTTAATATTAAATATTAATAATAATCTTGTTCCTTTCACAAAATTTGTTTTAATTATTCTTAATTTAATTTACATTTATACTTTTAATTAATACAATAATTGGATTATAAATTAGAATAGACTACAGTTTCCAGCTTCTATTACAACACTAATTTATTTAACTTGCGACAATGACCTTAGACATGGCGTAGGTACCTAATAAAACTGATACCGATGATACCTGATTGTTTAATTAAACGGGATTAAACGTATTATGGTTTTACAGTTCTACGTCACCCAGTCAATAGATTGTCCGTAGTAATAAATATTTAATTTAAGTCTAAAAAGTAAGTTTAAGCCCCAAAATAATATGAAAACAAACTTACGCGTAAACATCAACTCTTTCGGTGAAACCTTGCAGTGCAGACGTGCTGCAGTATATTCGCCGCTCCTGAAGAAACGGCTAACTTCATCCGTCTTCATCTCGCTCCGATCTAAAATTCTTCATCATAATTTTGGCATTTGCATAATATTTTGTAGCCATATTTACCTATTCATACAAAATTTTCTTTGTTTACCTAAGATATGAAAATTTAATACAAATTTCCTCATTAGTAGTTAAAATAATAGTTGAAAATAATAAATATACGGAGGCACGATTTTTTTTATAAGTATTTAAAGTTCCATTTACTGATTTATAAAATTATAAAATAAGAGGTCAAAATTAATCAAAAAATAGTTTTGTTGTTTTATTTAATTGTATAATAAATTGATTTATGATAAAAATAAATCAATATAGACACTATGTCAAATGTATGAGAATTAAGCAAATATATTGAAACTGAATTAATACTATACTGATTCATAATTAGGTACCTTATTATTATTAACTATTATATATTATGGTTTTAATTTTTACAAATTACAATATATGTATTTTATGTATAACAATATACAATAAGTTCATGAGTAAAAATCTTTTGTTTTATTAAACAATATAAAAAATAATAATAACTAATAATATGGGACGTACCTATTTATTTAGGTTATTGCACTAAGTAAACAATATATAGCTGAATTTGTTCAAATAAAAATGATTGTATGTACCTACCTTCTATGTGTAAGCTGAAATCCTTAATATATTATGAATACCTAATAACTATATTATACTAATTATTAGCCTCCTCATTACTTATGACCAAGTAGTTGAACTAAGATAAGTTGATATGGTATGACTACTTATAAGGCTATAACAAAATAATTAGTAGAACCAAATTGTATTATAATTATTTAAATTTAACTTTACATATTTTTGTTATAGAGATACAGACAAGGGAGTGGAAGATTTTTACAAACTTTTTATGAATTATGCTATAGAATCTTAATCATTATTATGTTTTGTGCATTCCTTACAATTATGTGTTCTGGGTAGTTTAAGAATTCATCCATAGCCAGTTGTGTAACTAAAGCTAGAAAGGTAATTTTAAAATAAAATATTCTTAATAGTTAATTTTTAGACAAATATACCAAGACTTAGAATTTAAAATGTTATACTGGTGAGTTATACTTCAATTTTGTATCATTCTGGATGTAGGTTACTAGGTTAGTGCTTATATTATTAGTTCTTAAATTATCACAATATGCAAAATGTCCAATACAAATAAATTTCTTAAAAATTATTAGAGAAATCCAAAGACGCACACAAAAAAATTACTAGTAATGTAAGTAATGTCTAGGTAATAAACAAAAAAAAAAGTAATTTATAAATTATTAATATTGAAGTATGACAATTTGAAAAGTATGCAATACAAAAAAAGTTTTTAAAAACTATTAGAAAAATCCAGACACACACAAAAAAAATTAATAAATATAAGTAATGTCTAGGTACTAAAAAAAATTTAAAAGAAATGTATGAATTATCAATACTTGGAAGTATAGCAATATGCAACGTATGCAATACAAAAAAAAATTCACAAAATTAAAAGACAAACCTAAAAATACAAAAAAGAAAATCATAATTTGTTACGTGCGGGTCAGAGAGAGAAATAAGTGGTGCGCAAAAAATCAGACATCCTATTAATCATCAAGTTGATAAAACTGTTGATTGTTGACATTTACCATTAACTGTGGTAGGTATGATTGGAAGTAAAAGTAATTACTAATAAGTATAAAGTAATGATGATAAGTAGTGGAAACCGGAGTACAATGAGACGCATAAATGCATAATGGTAACAGTGTTTGAGTGTTGTAATAATAGTGGTAGCCCAAAAAAATACGTACAAATAATTCAAACATTAAAACCAACTTTATAAAATATTAATTTATGAAAAAATATAGTACTTAAATTATTATTATTATAAATTATATAAAACCATGAACTATGGACCTATCTTAGTGTGTCCCATGTCTCACTGTACATAGTATAAGTAATTCTATTTTTTTAAAAATCAAATTCTGCTCCAAGTATAGCACTTCTATGGTACTTGGTATAATTAATTTAATAATTTGTCGATTGATTTTAAAATCAAGTATGTTCTTGGAAAATATAATATTACTCTACTAATAAAAAAACAGTGGATTTTTACGGAAAATATAAATAATTACAATTGGGGTAAAATATTACATATTACATAGGTATATAATACAAATGGAAGGATTTTAGATAATTGTGAAATAAACACAACAGATATTGTTTAAATTTAATGAATGATAACATTCCATACAAATGCATTTATAAAATTAAATCAAATAAGCAGTAATTTAATTGAGATTAGGGAAATACTGTGGTTAAGCACTATAAAATGGTGTAACATGATTGGAAGCAACTATTTGTAGTATTAGGTACACTAATCCAAATCCATAATATTGGTGAGAAGTAGTGAAGTACTATCTGGAGTGGTGGTGAATTTTCTCATGAAACAAATCTCGTTAGATGATAGATGTTTAATTAAGGTAATTTACTTATTAAAGTTGATGAACAATATTTATAATTACAATATTATGTTACTGCACATATCACACAGTCCCTCTTTCATATTTCTGCAAAAAAATATTAATCTTTAGTACCTAAATTTATTGAATATTTAACATTTATCGAAAAGAGACGTTTACGGTCGCCTTACTAGGTAGAGCCGTCGAGAGACGGTCGTCTATAAAAAAAATATAATGGTGTGGGGGCGTGGGGCCACGCTCGAAACGCTCTAAGTACGTATCGGCTGGTGTTGCTAGCTCCCGGATGGGTGACCACCTGGGATTTTTAGCAACAAATTCTTGCCACACATAAATACACTTATTTTAAACATCCGTTTCTCAACCATATAAGCAACCTACAAAAAAATAAAATATTTATTGCTTTATTTGACACATAAATAGGTATTTTAGAATTAATATGATGAATTTGTACACCTTGTTTTATTCCAAACATTTTTCATAGACTTACCCCTCATCGTCTTATCAATTTTTTGCTGTGTTCAGACATTATAGTTTTAATTGATTGTGTTCACATTGCACAATATCAGATACATTATGTATCGTGCATTCTATTTACTATATAGGTAGGTACTCCGTTCGCTGAGAGAATGTGGTTACTTCGAGCTTATGACTGGAGTCGAGTAATGTGGATTTTGTGGTTGAGGCGAGGTACGACGAGCTTTCGATAGTCATAATGGTAGGGGCGCCATTTGGGGGGGTGCTGGGTGTACCTTGGCACCCCTATTTGTTTTCTGTCTCTAATTGGCCTGGTTTAAAATTTACAATTACGCCTATAGGTGATGGCCTATGCCTAAAAATTAAAATATATTATTTGTTATGAATACTTTAATACATATAAAATATAAATATATAATAAATTATTATTGTGTATGGAGGTAAATTAGGTAAAGCATATTATTATTTGTAGATGCGTATTATTGGTATGCATGATGACTTTTTTTTGTTGGTAGGTATAATAAAAATAGTTTTTAGCTACGAATCGGTGTCTCGCAAAAGATATAGTAGGTATGTATTCACTAATATAAAGAAAAAGTGGCCCCATGAAAAAAAAAATTGGCCTGCTTAAATTTTGGCACCCCTATTAAAAAACACAAATGGCGCCACTGCATAATGGGCAAGTACGCAATCAATTTCTTTCGGCGAACGGAGTGTACTTTTGATGAGTTAAAATGTGATTATGTATAATATTGAACACTGCAGTAATGTACCTATTTTGCCTATACAATACGCCAGACAATACATTATATTTGCGCCAAGTATATTATGAAAAATTTATTTACGGCTATTATAGCATATAAGGTTCATTTTTGAATCTCTACCAATGAGCCCAAAATACCCATTGCCGTCGTATCATTTTATTTTATGTGTTACATAGCGCCTAGCTTATAGAATAATAATAATGATAGTCATTTATATATATTTTAATGACCTATACAATCGTGTTATATACAGTTCATACACATTAACGTCCTTAATTCGTTATGTTACGAAAATTGTACGATAATACAGAGTTTATCAAATACACGAGTTTCCACTCCCTCTTCATATAACTATTAATGTCTGGCGTTAAAAGTCTACGGCCAGAGCTAATTGCATGTATTGAACTACAAATTAATAATAATATATACACGCATACCTAACGTTCAATCATAATTTTTAAATAAATATTTTACTATATAATATATTATTATTAACTAGGTTATATAATGACCTATATCATATATATTAATTCATTTGTAATGATTTCCCTTTGGATAAAATTTTACAGATTTGGAATTTCTACAATATAAATTCGCAAAGAGTTCTAAATAATAATATAATTATTATATCTATCGTCTATGGCAGACGCTAATCCTCAGTGAGTATTCCTCACCATTCATCTGAGATTTATTCTGAGACAAATAACGATTCTAAACATTTCAATGAACAACAAATGCGGTGGTCTACAGCTGCACTTATGTACTCTATATATCGTTATGGCTCAGTTTCACCGATATACCTAGTCGATATGTACGTATGCTTGTTTTGGAGCTTAATTTACTCTTTAGACATGAATATTTATTTCCATGGACAATCTGCTACCCGATTTATGAACAAAAACTTAGACAGTCTTCACACAGAATCATTTTTTCATCGTATACAATTTATCATTTAACTAAAATTTATCACATCTATTACAGTGCCTACTCAATAACGAGTAACAACTGGACTCCTACTGTGCAACAGAACAGTTAAGTACAACCAATAATCATTCTTTAAATACTTTAAATCTACTTGACAGCTTACGCAGAAAACTTTTCATATATATTTAAATATTTTAATGAACTCCAATAAAAAAATATATAGGGGGTAGTCTTTTTACATATGTATCCCACATATGCCTAGGATATTTTGTCCTTTTTTGGTGGGTGGGTGGTTAAGGAGCTGGTAATTAAACCAAAGAGGATAAACTAGGATTTCTCACAGTAAAGCGTATGATGAATATATAATATTTTAGACTTTTGTAGCAATCTTCATGCAAATTACAATTTTAATGCATAATCTGTCTTACATTGACGTTTACAGAACATTGAAAGGTTTTCAAAACGTTCCTAAAGCACTCTCACTTTTCACTGATTTACTTGACTAATAATTTATATTTAAACAAAATAGCAATTCAATTCATTTTTCTGAAAACAATGACTTTAAACAAGTACCTATAAAGTATATACATTTTAAGCAGATGTATATTCAAATGAGTAATGACTAATTAGTATTATCCTAATATAATACAATCATATATAACATATAACATAAACAGTTACACAAATATTTTATATTCTGTATTATGATGACAGCGCATGTTTTTTTTTTATTTAGTTTTTAAGTAATATTTTTAGTAAAATAAGTAATAACCTATTACCAAAATTATAGAGTAATATTTTTGAGGGTTTAAAATTCCGGTTTTGTTTTGTTAATTTAAATTAATTTTATTTTTTGAGATAATATTCAAACAAAATGACATGACAAACCTTCAATAATATAATTTACTATAATTTTTATAATAGATTATCTTACTTTAAGAAAATTTAAAAATCACAAATAACTATTTGAAGTGAAGTCTATAGAGTTTTGTCTATAGTCTATACTCTATGAAGTTTATGGATCAGAGGTAACACTAACTGACGTCCTCTTAAAAACAGCCTAAAATGGTTTATCAAATTAAATAAAACTAATTTTTTTTTTAAATACATTTTAATATTTTTTTTTTTAGAATAATTTTTATCAACTATTAATAATTAAAACAGTCAGCTTAATATATATTTTTTAATAAAATAAAATAAAAATAGTTTTTATCCCGTTAAAAATAAAAATTGAGATAAAAATTGTCCAACACCTAATTGTTTCACTTGCAAAACAATTAGTTCATTTGTATGAGAAATAAATGAACTTTACAATATATTACCAAGTTGAAACAGCAATATCATTCAGACAAATATCATAACAACCTTATCGTTATCAATAAACACACATGTAAATTAAAAGTAAAAGTAAAAATCATAATTGAAATCAAAAAATAAATTATAATTACTAAAATAATGTTATGTTTTAAATTTTTAAAAAAATAGAATATGTAAAACTATGTTATGAATTTATTTTTTTATTTTTCTTAATCTAATAATAAGAATGCTAAATAAATGTTTTATCTCAAACTGAACCAAGGAATTTAATGTAACAATCAAGCATACAAGACTTGTGACATTTCATATATTATACAAAACCAAATGTGTTAAGTTATTAAAAATGCTTCACCAACACTTCAATAGTAATAGTATGTTTTTTATATATCACAAGATCAGACGTATGTTTGAAAATGATACAAGTTTTCTTGGTTAGTTCTAACAAGCCAATAATGGATACAAAATATTTAAAAATAAAACTAGTAGAAAAAGAATAAGATTATATTTACAAGGAGATAATGGCTGTACTGGTGTTATAAGTAGATTTTCCAAATATTCTAATACTGTAATTATACTTAAGGATACATAAAAACTGCATATGCGAGAAAACCTACCAAAGAAACCTACATGACAATTTTTAACACTTTTTTTAATTATTAATTAAACAAATGCCATAAAAGTTAAATAATCAGATCAACATTTTTAAATGTATTTCAATTCAATAGTCCCTTGGCTTTGTAAACATCCCTCAACAGCGATTTCAAATACTTAATTTCTCTAGCCAGTTCTTTAGCTTCGTCCTTGAGTGTATCATTTTTTTGCAAAAGTTGTTTTTCTTCTACTACAGATTCCTTGATTTCAGCTTTTTTCTTCATCCTGTACCTTGTTGCTGCATTTTTGTTTTGTTCTTTTTTACGTAATCGCTTTTCTTCGTTGGGTGCCTTAGGAGAATATGGTTTGTCTCGTTTATTTGTTATATCACTGTATGAATCGGTATGGCTACTAGCGTCTGATGACATAAAGTCTGATAATGTGTCTTCGTCGACTACCAACTGACTGAGTTCTTCTGGTTGCATATCATCTAGCATAGACATTAGTACATCGGTATCTTTGGGACTTTCAGGTGGTGTTAATGAAGCGGGTGGAACATAGTTGAATTTTGGCTGAATGGGTGTTTCATGGCAGTACAAAGGTGCATACTGTTGGGTTGGATATGGTTGGTACTGAATAGCTTTGTTTGAAGGGACAAATTTCTGATATTCCATTGGTTTCATTTCAATGTTGTTTGGAGAAGTGTTTGTCATGAAATCATCAAATATTGGAAGGTCAATGAATTTTTCTTCATTTAACCAATCTGTGATAGTTTCAGATTCTGAAAAAAAAAACCTTGTGTTAAATTTATATTTTTAAACCTTTGCTAAAATTTACTTTATGCCAGTATAGCATAAACTAAGGATCAGTTTTACTTTAACATAATGTTTAAGTATTAATATTTTATTTCATGTTTGCATTATTTGCATATATCTTTAGACTGTCTTTAGACTGATCTTTATACTCTTATGATATTATTCAATACGGCAATACAACAATTATTGAAACTTAAGAGAATTTAACAATGAGAAATGTTAAATAACATTTGTTTTTGTTTGTCAGATGTTATTAACTTACCATAATATAACTATGACAACACATTTTACCTAACATTGCTGAGTGGCTCATTTAAGTATTTTTTTTTTAAACTAGTACTTCATTTATTTAATTAAAAAACATAAAACACTTTACCAATTTTAATTAACTCTTATTAAAATATAAATATTTAAAAAAAAACTACATTGGAGATTTGCACTAAGCAGTAAAAGGAATATTATGTTCTCATTTATAAATTTGACTCGTCTCTAATAATATAAGTTATAACATAACTACTGATAATTCTATGGTGCATACTTATATATAAGAATAAGAACAAGACAAATTAAAATGTTCCATCCTTTTAAATACATTAAACCGATGGAAATTAATACTACTACTAATGATTTGATTTGATAAAATATGATATCTCTTCATGTAGACATGATTGACATTAATAATTATGATAAGTTTTGTTATAATTCTGGGTAAATCACAAAATTATATATTAAGAATTAGATGGATCAAAACCATCACTGACAATATACAATACAATAGTGTACCAGCATATTTATCCTATGATAAGTATTGACCTTTGATGAAGTGACCCAAATAGAGGCATAGGACATAAAGACAACTGCAGCTCGTATGCTTATCTAGTATGATAATAGTCACCTCGACATATAATAGTCGTCATTAAATATATGTGTATATAAATATAAGAAAAAAATGTCTTTGGATGTCAATCAAACATTAACTGAAAAGAATCATGCGATAAACTGTAATTATTTTAATTATTATACATGTCCCTCGAGTAGCAGAATGTTATTAATACATTATCATATAATACTGTATTTGCTTACAGTAAAAATACAACGAATTTTAAAAGTAACAAAGGACAGTATACTTTATCATCTTACTATAATTTGATTATTATACTTTTATTATTCATATCACCAGACAAAGTTAATAAGTCAAGGAAATTTTCAAATAAATAGACTAAAATATATATCCAATTATATAGTTCATTCTTCTAAACATAACCATATTTATTAAGTATATATATAGCCCCGTATAAGTTCTACAACTCTAAAGTCTAAAACATTGTAAGTATTTCCTTAATATAAGTGTTTGTATTTATTTATATTTAAATAAATTATAAGAGAAATATCGCAATAACACTGAATTATAAAATGTTATCAATTTTTAGATGAATTAAAATATAAAAATGGTTATAACTACTTAGAATACTGGACCTTGGGCTTAACATATTACAAACAATAATTTAATTGAATAAGTAATTTTCTATATATTATTTTTACAAATTATTACAGCTGCTAAATGATCATGTTGTTAAAAGCATTAGAAAATAGGTATGTAAATTGATACAAATTATAAATAACATACATTTTTAGACTGGAAATCATAGGCAATAGGCACAACTAAGATAAGTTATAATCAATTTAAAAATCATTAGAGTATCCTCGTGTATTATTGTAACCAGTAGGCAGCAAGACATAAATCTTCTACATCTTGTTAATAACAAATTATTTTTATTGTTTAGTTAATACTAAAGTTATTTTTACTCGACAAAAAATTATTTTCCATTTTTTATAATGATGTCCCCACTCTACCATTCTAAAAGTCATACAATTCCTAATACAATGCAGGCCTACATTGTCTCCAATTTTGATAATATTAATATATAATTTTCACAATAACTGAATAACACCCTTTGGTCTAGATATTATACTCTTAATGTTTCTTAAAATCGAGCCGACAAGAAAAATTATAGGAAATAGAAATTGTACTTTAATATTCTTATCAATATATTTTTTTTATCAAATTGAAACGTCGTGTAAATAAGATAGTTTAAGGACTAGGCAGATTGCTCAAGATTGCTCAAGATTGCTTAGAGAACAATACGGTATGCATAATGGTATATTTGATGTATTCATTTTCGAAACACCGGCTTTTAGATTTAGAAATTAATAAAAATCGTCTATTGCTTATAATATTAAAAACAAGGTCAAACAAATATTAATATTTCCATGAATGGTTGATAATGAATTTTCTAGGAAATAAGAAAACAGTTAAATAAATATTTTAATAATTTATGAAAAAAAAATATTAAATACATACCTAATTAAATGTTAAATTAATTATATTTAAGACAATGTACTCCTTCAATAAATATGTCATCGAATTTAGAAATACGTAACAATTTAGTTTTGTAAAATAATGAAATAATAAAATAAAACTGGTACCAATACAAAATGTTTAAAAAATACATAACTCAATTGAACGGAAATACCGCCGATGTACTCGTAAAAAAAACGTATGTTACCTAGTAATAGGTAATGCAATAATAACGCTTACCATTTTCAACAAGTAATACTCACGTTTCAAGACTAAATCATAATTGTATATACCTATAATCTACATACCCTTGTCCCGTGCATCCCTTACATTTAAATACAATGGGCTTTATAAATGCACTTTATTTTGTATTAATTCATAAAATGTTGTTAATTAACTTAACTGTTGAAAATTTGAAACAAAATAATTCGTTGAAATCTAAAAAAGATTATATAATACCGAGTCTACATTAAGTATCTTAGCACATTTTTAGTATAAAATAATATATTAACTACGCAACATCGATGAAATTATGATAACCATGAATTAAAATACGTTTTCGTCAACATGGAATACCAAATTATATATTTACCCTATAAAAATAAAAAAATTGTTAAAAAAAAAATGTATATGCAACAACGTACCAGAGGAACACCAATGAGATGAAATCATTCCGGTAGCCATGTGCTGTGTTATCATCAGCCTTGGCGTGTTTTGACACGAAACCAAATATCAAGCTATTGCGAAATTTATGTAAATACCAGACAGCAGAATATATATACAAAGTAGTCCTGTGGTAATATACTAATATATGTATAATATAGTTTATAAAACAATCGAAACAAAAAATTAAACAATTATATACCTATATTATATATAGGTATCTAAATTAAATAGAATTTAGGTAATAGCAATAAAAACAAAATAATAATGATAAATTTCGATATTTGGTTTCACTTGTAAGGCGTGCAAAATTTTGCTCTTTTACCGTTCACCTTCTTTTTACCAATTTTTGCGAGTTGAATATAATTTGCCTGCTCCAGGTGTAATGATAGATGAACTTCATAATCACACAACTATGTGATGTGTTGCGACCTACCATGTGAACGAAAATACATCTATTATACAAAGTGCATAAACTTTCAACGAACAACAACTGGTTGTGCCGCGCGAGAAGTTGGCTCAACACTGCGGGACGGACAGACACGACACTGCTGCTCTGGTTCCTCTATCTCGCACAAAGACTCCCGACAACAAATCTCCCTCCTACACCTCCTCCTCCTCCTCTATTTCCAATTTGTATTATTAGTATTGTTATTATTATTATTATTGTTCCTTTACTGGCTTTACTTCTAACAACATGTTTACACGTACCTTGCTATGCGCGCGCCTGTCAATTTTTTTACAAGTTTTTCTTCATTTTGTGCTCAGATAACACATAATTGGAGTATAATATAAATAAAATTGTACATAATATATTTATCATTATACGCATATATTCACACGCACAAGTATAACAAGGTGAACCGCTATTATTATGTATATTGATCTAAAGCCGGATAAATTCTTACTAGTTGGCAACCGAATATCAAAATATAATAGCAGACAGTAGTAGTGGTAGCCGATAGGTAACAAAAATAGTAGGAGTCGAGTACCAGTATTTAGTACCTAGAATCATTGACGGATTAATAGAAATGAGGTATTATAGAACTCGTAATGGTAGTACACTAGCACCGCACTACTGTAGTAGAAATAGTACTTAGTAGTATTGTAGTATTCAGGGCCATCATGAACGAAAAATTATGGGGGGTGTACTCATGTAGACTGTAGATTCACTTTCGAAGGTAAATAACATGGTTATGTTTATTTTTCTCACTTCACTAGACCGACGACTTTATTGACGACACTCTACATTCCATAGTCAAGAAAAAGTGATTCCGTTGTGGGTGATTTCTGGTAATACATTTTATCTAGTTGTGTTAGTTGCAGGAAATTCTCAGGAATTTGTATATAATTCAAAATTCAAATTGGGAAAAACTAACAAATAACAACAAAAATACGTTAATATTTACGCAACGCTTGTTTTTGACAATGTTTGACGTAATAATTGAATATTGAAACATAAAATATTGCTTTTAGTTATTTTGTTGTTACTCAAAAAATATTAATTACACAAACTGTATTTCACTATTACTTACATTAGTGGTTATTAGTACAATAATTTGTAACAATTTATAAACTATATTATATGCGATGTTTTTTTCACAAAACTTAGTTCAAGCTTCTGATTTGAAAAAATAGTACAGTCATAATAATTTAAATTTAAACTATTCCTAGAAATATATGTTGATCTGGATATATTCAATATAATATGGTAACCCCACAAATTCAATTTTACACATCCATTACAGTAACCTACTCAATTACAAAGTACACTCGAAATCTACTATACATCGGAGCGGATTTCACGGGTCATATAAATTAGGTATTAAGATTTATAAGTTGACGTTCTAGCATTTATTTATTAGAAAGACACAAATACGTTGTGGTTTGGGTGTTTGTGCTCGTAATTCGTATATATATTATACATATACCGATGTCTAATAAATGTACTTGTATAATGAATATTGTACACCAGATATATTAATTGTTTTATAAAACTCACATTATCAGAATGCAGTTACATTTTGTTATGCTTGGTAAATATTTAATACGACTTTCTTGGAAATTAATAGATAAATAAATATTAATTAATTAATAAATAGTAATATATATTTTTTTGTGCTGCAAAATATAAGAAATTGTCTCATAGTTAGTATGAATCCATCTATCTATCTATCTATCTATCTATATATATGAATGAATGTTTCTATATTTCTTTGTCCTTTAAAGACTGTTTTCAATAAGTTATATCAATAGATTCCTTGAGGGTCAGCTAGACTTATAACTTATTTTTTCATTAATTTAGTTTTGACTCACGAAAATTGAATACTATTTTGTTTGTTTAAATTTTAAATGGCTGGTTAGAGATTATATTACTATTATAATTAGTATGGCATACCTATACAATTATAAAAATATTAACAAATACATAAAAAAAAAGCTTGCCAAGTCAGAGATCGGTATGTAAACTTTCATGATTTTTAATTTTTAGAAATTAATTAACTGTATGTAATATGTATGTATTTTATTACAATATGATTAAAACAAAATTGTGTACTTAAAGAAAATTATTAATTGCAAATTAATTTATTGATAAGATATTAGATTATAGTAGAATATAGTAGGTTGAATACAACTGGTTTGAATTTAAGAAGTATTAAAGTCATTTTGCTTGTTTTATTTAATTAACTTGATAACGAATAGTGTACCTAATATGAATATTTTAAAAACTGATTTCGAAATTGAACCAATCAGCATTATTCAGCGTTTTTCATTGAGTGAGAAAAATATCCAAAACCGGACATCGGATTTTGATGTTTGAGGTCTTGTTAGATTCACATTGGTTAGAAGAAGTGCAGTGAAGATTTTCTGAACTTTATTTTCAATTGTTAATTCACTACGAGCTTTAAAAAAAAAAATTAAAAATGTTATATATATAGCGTTTTGTTTTTTATGTTTTTCAGCTTTAAAGCTTTGTAGTGAATTAACAATTGAAGATAAAATTCTGAAAATCTTCATTGCACTTCTCCTAGCCAATGTGAATCAAACAAGATCCCAAACAATAAAATCAGTTCTTTAGTTTTGGAAATCTACTCCATTAAATGAAAATCTAGTGAAAAATAACTCTTTTTTAAATTTTAAATTTTATATTTTGTATCTACTTGATAATCCCTTTTCAATGAACCATCAACCAATTTTAAATTTACTTGATTATAAATCAAGAAAGTAAAAAACAAATACTTATGAGCACAACAATTATAAAGATTACTTTTATGATTTACTTTCTTGACATATTTTTGATGTTAACACATAAAGACCAATACAAATCCAAACGGTATTGAAATTATGTCACCTTTTAAGCATTTGTTGAATCTGTAACCAGTATTTTTGTGTTTATATCAAAAGTAAGTCCAGAATTAAAAATATAAAATTGTAAAATTAATCATTGTAATAATTGTGTAAAAATTATAATATATTATTTCAACTGAAGGAAAACAGAAAACAATACAAAGATAGATTAATTTTAGCTTGGCAAAGCCGCGTTAAAAAATTAAAATTAACTAGTAATAAATATTACATTAAGATATATCATTAATCACCATCTCAATGGCCAGATACCAATGTGAGAACTGACAATAATACCCCTTGCACTTGACAACCCTGATAGTAATGGTTAGATTAGTAGCAGTACTGATTCAGGGGATATTTATAGGAGTGCCCCCCCCCACACACACACACATAATTGATATACATATATATTTTATTAAGTACCTACCATAATAATCAATGATTGGTTGAAATTGTATTGTGGGACCAAATGTGATCCACTGCCACTGTTGTTGAAATATTATTGCTTATCAGTTATCATTAACGAATATTTTGAATAGCTGACACTCGACAGTGACATTGCTATAAACGGTATGTTAACAAGAGTTGAAAGCTTAAGACTTAAGTTTTATTAATGTGTATAATGATTTAATGTTTTTAAAAGTGATTCTAGTGCACCCAATAAAAAAGCAGGACACAAGAAAAATTTTTTTTTATATATTATATAGTACTAGCTGACCCGGAAACATTGTTTTGCCATATAAATAAATAGTTAGATTCCAAATGGACTTAAGAAAATATATGAAAGACATATTAGACTATATTTTATATCAACTATAATATAAAAGATAAAAAAAAAAAACTTAAATTATTGTCAGCTCATAGTAATAAATAATCCTTGAAAAGTTTCAATTAAGCTTTGTGTATTTTTTTTTATAACTTATGTATTAAGTATTAACATTTAAATAAACCAGATGCCTTTAAAATATACATAAGTCAAAGTTCAATATTTTTATAAACCTCCAAACTCCAATTTAAAACTACCATATTCAAATGTATTTGTGTAATATTTCAAGAAATTTCAGTTTCAGAAAATTAGATGAATTCATGTCAATGGTCTGAGAAGAGCATGGGGGTATGCATTTTACAAGGTTTTTGTTGTTGTTGAAAAATAATTTCTAAGACCATACTTGTTACATGTTACAGACTTGAAAGTGAATATCTTTTTGAAAACCACACAATAAATAGAACACATTTTTAATGACATTTAAGCATCCCATTTTTAACAGTACAATTGTTCATACATTTTGTTAATATTCAACACTATCTAATTTCTAAATATTCATATTCATATTTCGAGTATCTAAATGTTACATAATAATCATCAAGGTTCAACAAAAAAAGTATTTAATAATTAAAATACAAATATGTTATGATATTTAATATTTATTGCTACGCAATTTTTTGACTGTGAAAAATAAAAGCGATCAAAGCTCAGAGATTATCAGAAATTGTAGAAAACAATCAAGTTTTTATCAACACTTAATTAATTAAATAATATATTAAAAATGAATTTTTTATCATATCATCAGTTGGTACAATTATTTTAAAAAAAATGCTTAAATAATATTAATGTTAGATGTTTCAATAATATCAATGTATATAATAATTAAACTAAATGAAACATTTCATTAACCAATATCAGTTTTAAACTATTAAGAGTTGAAGACTTGAAGATTAAATTATTTTTTTTTACATTAATCTATTTAAATTAATATATTTGTAGATTATATTTAATTTAATTACTGAATGCTTCTTTACATTAATTTAGAATAATTAAAAAAAAAAATTGCCAGTATTTTAACAAATAATGTACAAGCTAATTGATTTTCAATAACCATGTTTTATTTCCACTATTATCATAATTATATTTATTATTGATAAAGTGCCCGATTTAGTGATTTATTTTAATTAATGTGATATTACCTATATTTTCACTAATTAAGTTTTAATTTATATATGTTGAATTCTTGCAATTATTTTCAGGTCTATGTCTATGGTTTATTTTAAGGTCTATGGTTTAATTTAACCTTTTCTATATAAAACAATACTTAGTATAATAAATTAATTAATCCAAACTTTATAATTCATTATTAATAACATAATTCTAGGGCTAAGGTAAAAATAGTAATAGACATAAATTTACCTGAAACCATCTCAGATATGGTGATATTAGAGCAGATAGTTTCATACATTTTAAACTTGTGACAATGACTATTTCCAAATAATAAATGAGATGCTGTCGTCAGTAAATTGGTACGTAAACTTCGACAAGCTAAATGTTATTACTTTAACGGTAGAAAAGTGACTAAACACTCCACAATAATTGCATCAGTGTTTGGCCAGCTATATAAAATAATAGATTAGAGCTTAGGATACTTCAAAGCTGCTGTAGAGTGTAGCCCAATGAATATTTTGATCGGAAACCATAAAATCACGTCTGTTATCTATATTTTTTTTAGACACATTGTGTAGCTTTCTAAGGATTAGTTATAATTAATCTATATGTTATTGATAATAATGTGCTTCAGATTTCAAAACACTAATTATTAGGTAGTCCATGGATTTTTAATATAGAAACCTTAAAACTGACAAACTTAAGACATTTGTATTTCAAAAACTAACAGTCAGAAATAATTATGATTTTGGATTTTGACTAAGAATGTAATATAGATTCATAATATTAAAGAACAATTAAAATATTTTTACATTAAAAACACACTATATGTAGTGATTTTAATTTAAGTAGGTACTTCTTCAACATGGTTGCTATAATATAGTTGTATACTTTTTTTATGTTAATTCTAAAAAGTTTAGTATTATTATTTCATAAATAAAAAAAATACCTACCATCGTTTTTATCATACAATTTGTCTAGGTAATCTAATAATTTTCCAGCCATGTCACTCCTTGTTAGTTTATCCCATTCTGTGTCGTTTAAATTACATATTGCTTTAGAAGACAAAGCAGTTGTTGGCTCGTTGCTTAAAAGCAACGAGCAGCTTGGTTGTACTACTTGCGACATTCCTGACATTATGTAATGGATTGGATATATTATTATATGAAGTGAAAAATATGCTGTTGATGATTTTTGTTGATATGTTCTTGATGGTGGCACCATCTTTGAATAAGGAAGCCATATTGGCACTAAAAAAAAATAATACAAATAATTAAAACTAATACTTCAGAAAATAAATACATCGTCTATCTAGTCATGAAATAGGTATTTTTACATTTAAAAATATATTTTTCACACCTTGCGTCCTTAAATTTTTTTATTACCCAAGATGATATATATTATATTATATTATTTGATACCTATTCATGGTAAATCATTTGAAAAATAATTGACAGCACTTGGAAAAATATTGTTTTAATTAGGTAATTATAATGAGAAATAATCTCTTTACAACAAATTGTTACAGATTATAAAATACCTATTTAATATTTACAGAATATACAACTCTTAGAAATTGAAACATTGGTGGGTTAAGATTATTGACACTTAGAAAAAAAAGCCTTTATTAGTTATAAACACTCATGTTGTATGTTAATTCAACATTTTAATATTTTTCAATCCCCTTAAAATTTTTAATTTCTGAGAGTTGAGTAAAAAACAATGGGTAATAACTAATATGCTATAAATAAGTATTACCTACAATAAATTTGATACAAAATAATAAAATAATGTACATACAAATATACATGTTAATACATATTTGCATTGTATTAAATTGAAGGTTTAGTATAACCTTGTAATTTTAATTAAAAATACATATTATTAATTTTATATTACTATCAAAGATAATGAACAAATACAAATTAATATGAGCTAGTCTTTACTGAACCTAGTTTATCTGTATTTATTCATTAAGATTAATACTATTACATTATTAATACACTAAATTTTGTTGTACCTCCTTTAAAGTTTAAAAGATAAGAAAACTACAATCCTTATAGTTTACTACTTGAATACTAATTAAATATATATTATATGAGTTTAATGTGCTTCACTTATAGTATTTTTATAGTCTTGGTTTCATAACACAGAAATTCTACAAACTCAACCAATCCATAATATCATATGACTTGCAGATAATATTTAATATGGTAATCTATATATCTAATTCAATTTTATGGAGTAAGAAATATTGTATTTTAATATTACATGAAACAATAGACAAGACTACCCATTATAAGTAATAATTAAACAATAATAACAAAATATAATCTGTAGGAGGAAAAATAACAATTTTTAACTAGGTAATATCAATCGTAAATTCATAAATGTTGTATGTAAAAACAAGATTCAAGATGACTAGATAGCAAAGTTTGAGAGAAAGTTGATTGAAACTAGTCCATCACCTTCATTCTAAAACCAATTGGTGGATACATTAACCTAAGGACAGGACGAGTAGAGCAGAGGGAATCAACAACAGTGATTGATTTTTTTCCTAAGTCCTAGATACAGTTCGAAAAGGAAAAAAATTAGGGCAATGCACGTATATCACAAAAAGTGTCGGGAGCAACATTGTATCAGTATCATAGAATAATTTAAATTAATTTATATTTATTCTGTGGTCATATCGTCAACTGATTGTGTTAACATAGACGAGTGACAAGTAAACGACGACGGCTGTGCTACCGTTGTAGATACATCTGGGGCGATTGCAGTGGTACAATGGTGAGTGAGTGCCTAATATTATCGTCAATGGCAAACATGTCACAACAAACCAC
>JANEHU010001929.1:0-11712 GCA_027563435.1 Nasonovia ribisnigri | reverse complement strand
CCAATAAGTTTATAAATAATTTAATATTTAGTCTACCAAGAGTGGCGCTCGAGACAAGATCGTTGATGAAGCCACGTCCTTGCACACAAGTTGGCGCTGCTGACTGCCATTCTTATTTTATTTAGACTAGTAATTTTTGTTTTATAATTATAGGTCGTCTTGGTTTGTGGTTGTATTTAATAATACAAATGAAGTCCAAAATGTGCCATGTACATGGATTATAAATGATAGAAGTTGTTGGTTTCCATTTATAAAATCGGATGGTCATGATTCACACTATTTTATTCCAGCACAAGTACAAAAAATGATTATTCAGTGTACTAAACCAAATAAAAAAGATGGAAAGATATATGATATCACAAAAGTTGGGGGACCTTATCGTAAGTAAAATTATTATTAAGTCTTTAATTATATTATTACACTCTAATCAATTTTTTTTTTCTATTTTAGGTAAAGAAAGTCAATCAAGAAAAGCATCAAAAATATGGTCAGAATGCGATTCTTCAAGTTCAGAATCCGATGAACTGCTATTACCAAGAAAAAGAATGGTGAAACGTATTTATACACCTGAAACTTCACCCTTAAAAAAACATAAAAAACACAAGAGTCAAATTAATAATAAAGAACTTGAAGAACCAGCGCTAACCTTACCACCTCCTCCTACATTTTCAATTGATAAAAGTGATATATTATAATATTATGAAGCATAAACAGGGTGTTCAAAAAGTTTGGCAACGGTCATTAGACAGATGGGACTGATAAACAATAATAATATATATTATCATATGATACCTATAATTAATAAGGTTATTAAATATTTTACCATATTATTCTATACTAAATTACCCTATATTTTATCATATTACTGTTTATCAAACTCATTTAGTCTAAAGACCTTTGCCGAACTTTTTGAACACCTTGTATATATTTTTTATAAATCATACTACTACCATTTTAATATTATTTTCACAATATAAATTCAATTCTAATTTATATTTAGGGTCTGATTCAGATGTTATTTCTTCAGAAAAAGAAGATGATATAGCTGAAAATTGTGTTTCTTCAAATGCATGTAATTTTATTTTGTTATAAAATGTAGTTTAATGTAAAAGGTATAAAAATAAAGGCATTTATATCAACAGTTAATATTCAATCAACAAAACAACAAATTCCTCAAACCACAATACCAGAAAAATCAAATTTTTTGTTTAATGAAAATCAAGTTGTCATAGGTAATATTTGCACATATTATTTTATATTATGAATAATTAGTCATTAAAACTGAAACAGCTAGCGACCAAGGCTAAAATGGAGTTCTTCTACTCAAGAAAGCTTTTTGGCTAATTAAACAAGTAATATAAGAATCACTGGTTATAGAAAAATTATATTTTAATAGTTTTTTCATTATATTAAATATCTGGCTTGGATAATTTTTAATTAGTTGTAAGACTTTATGTAACTTTTCTAGCTAATAATCCATCTGCTGCACCAGAACCAACAATTGACAATACTGATAATATTTTTAATGAAAAATCAAGTAATATGTAGTTATAGAAATGAAATATATACATTTTAAACTTTTTTGTATCTAAAAATTAAATAAGGAATTATTTTAATTTTAGGTGATATTGCAAATGTAAACGGTAATGATCTGATTGGTCAATTTATAGCATCAGCTAATGCCGTTGATTTTATTTTTGATGAGAGTGATACTTCAAACTTGCAGTTAATTAATGAAGGTTTGCATAAACAAAAGTAAAATTTAAGATTTTATGTTAAAATATTATATGATTATTTCAGACAATTTTGATAACAAAGGGTTTGAAGAATTAAAAACTTCTATATCAAATTTAGAAAAATCTACTACTTCTGCTTTCAAAACTAATGCATTTTTAATGCAAATGCTGAATAATTCTAATGTAAGATTGTGTAAAGCTATTGAGACCATGGATCAAAAGCTTCAAACCATAATGAAGGCAGATTCAAGAGTACGGGCATTGGCTCTCCCTATTCCCACATTACCTGCAGCATTTATTGATATGTTACCTGTTGATAATATTGAAATTTTGGATACAGTTGAATGTTTGCTCTCTTCTCAAAATGAAGATGGCATTAAAAATAGAGAAGATTTGGTACCTAATTAATTGTATACTGGGTTGTTTAATTTTAACATTCCAATGATTTGTATTTTTCATTTTAGAAATCGTACCTTCTGTTAAAATTAGGATGTCAGCGTACATTTTCATCTGCTATTAGAGAAGCAACTAACATATGCATTAAACACAGTGTTCTGCAAGCATTTAGCTACAAAGGAAAAACTAAGAGGAAATTTACTGATTTGATTTTGTACAATGTTATTTATGGTTAGAGTTTATTTAATATTTTAAATTTACATATAGTATCTAGACTAGAATAAAGCCATGAATCCCTACTTGTGATATTATATAATATATTGTATTTTGTTTAACAGAATCGTTGTCTGGATACATTACTTCACCATCCGATGAAACTAAATTCCATTCAGTTCTCGACAACCACATCAGACATGCGCCTAAAACTATATTATAATTATGATTGTGCCTGTTATTATTATTTTTATTATTTTTTCAGTTAGTTATGGTACAAAGTTTAAACCATTAACCAACTTTATTTTGTTAATTTTATGGTTAAGTTTCTCTAAATATCGTTTTTTATTTTTTATTTTAAGTTTTTTTTTGATTGGAATATAATATTTATTTTGTTTTATTGTAAGGTAACAAACCAAAGTTGTATAATTACTAAGGTATATTATACTTACATAATTAAAATTTTTTTTTATTATTTTATAATTAACTATAAAAATATGACAAACATGGCATAAATCTAGTTTAGCACCCCCTCGAATTTTCGATTTTTTTTTTTTTGAAACCTATGAAGTTCGACGAGTTTAGAACGATGGTGCAAAAATAAATTTTCGGAAATGATTAGTTTTGAAGTTCTAGACTTGCGAAGTTCACGATTTTCGATGTTTTACTCATGCGCGCAACGTTCTATTTTAACGTTCTTATAACAAATTATTTTTTTCGGAAACATAGGTATTTCAACGAATTTAGAACGATAGTGCAAAAATAAATACAACATAACTTACCTTGTGACCTACTTGAGGTGGCGTTGCATAGCAAGTCGAGGGATATTTTCGATTTGCGGAGCGCAGCGACGGCGCCGAGGAGCGCAGCGACGAGTGCCGCTAGCAAGGCATCACTGCCCACATTATAAGAGCGTTAAAATATTGATTTAATAAAATATATTCTTAATCTAGGTAATTAAATACATTTAACAATACAAAACAAATTCACTATCAGAATCTGATTCATCTGACGCCTGATCATCTAAAATATAATCTTGCTCAATTGCGCCTAACGGATTATATAGGTTTCCTGTATAAATAAAAAATTCTTTCAACGAATCTAATTTTAGAATTTTGCAGTGTTTCAAAAACATGAATTTAGCTAAATATCCTCCGTAAAATCGTTTCTTTCGACAATACTGGGATAGGGGCTTCAGCCTTAGCGTTAAGTCTTAACAGTCACTAATTATGGTAGTACCCGGTAGAATCCTATCTTTAATTGCCTGAAGTAAAGTTTCTTTGTCACGTTTTTCTACTGGAATCAAAAAAACATTTCCTGTTTCCCTCTCAACACCGCCGAATATCCATTGTCCTTCCACACGATGTCCACGGTGGAATTTTCGACGGCCAAATTTTGATTCGTCGATTTCGACGATCTTATTGGGTCCTCCTAATGATATGTTATTATTATAAAAACTAAATCTTATCTTTAGTAAATCCATTATATTACAAGCCTAGATAAAATTATAAATAGAAAGAAAATCCGAAAAATATAATTTAAAAACTCGTTATAAAAGCATTAAAATAGAGCGTTGCGCGCATGAGTATAACATCGAAAATCGTGAACTTCGCAAGTCTATAACTATTCAAAACTAATCATTTCCGAAAATTTATTTTTACACCATCGTTTTAAACTCGTCGAACTTCATAGGTTTCAAAAAAAAAAAATCGAAAATTCGAGGGGGTGCTAAACTAGATTTGTTCCGACAAACATATTATAGTACCTAAATAAAAAAGTTTTCAGTATATTTGTTTATTTTAATTATTAATCTAAATTTAATTATACTGGGCAATTTACTCAAACAAGTTCTTAACTCAGAACATACTTAACGGAAACTATTAATTTAAGTAGAAATATGAATATCAAAAACAGACCGCTCATTACTTATAAGAGTTTATAATTTATATTTTATATAAGTTTTCAAATAAATATAAAAGGTGTAAGTAGTGGTGTAATTAGGTATTTGTCCTAGGAAGGAGTAGACAGATTTTTCACAGAATACTAAATTTTCAAGTACAGTAGTGAGTGTAGGTAGCTGGGAATTCTGAAAGAGGCTGGTTGATAACCCCCTCCCCCCCCTGATTTACTCCCATGATCGTAGTTTATACTCTCCTTTATATTACTTGATCTCAAATTCATATTGAATATATTAAAAATAGTGTTATTGTGACAAGAGTATTTATTTTTTTTGTAGAAATTAGGTGTATATACCTATGGTGGTTTACAAATTTATAGTGGCTGCTCGAAATTTTTTAATAGTTTAAGTAATTTTCTTTACAATAATTTTTTTTATCTTGAATATTATTATATATTTAATTAATTTCTAAAATAACATATAATTACATAAACAATAATAATAGAATTTTGTATTTAACTGTTCACAAGTATGTAACTGTCAAACCGAAATGTAACTGACCATACACTGTGTATACACGGTTAAATGCTTCACATGAGTACAGTGAATACACCGACCGTATCATCTAAATATAACAACTGAAATGTCCATAATATGTACACAGAAACACAGACCATGAACTGACGTGTGTACATTATGAGCACGGTGTAGCGTATGTAAAATTTCGGTATTCAAAATGGTCAAAAACACAGTGCATGGACGGCTTATACACCGTGTGTCACACAAACAGTTTATAGATGATTTGACACATTGCATACACGGAAAATGTTACTCGGGATCCGGCCGCTGACGTGAAACGACGTTGCTGCTATACGGCACGATTAAAGATATACAGGTTGGGAATCGGCCCATGTTTTCAATTGCAAATCTTCAAGCTAGAATCTTCTGGACAAATCAGCTGTTCCAACTAATCACTAGCGATACTATCGGAATTATTTTGTACAATATTATCATTGTTGTTACCGCGCTTTTCAAGATGAATTATGAAGAATTTTTGTTATAATTTATTTTGTAAATAAATAGATACCTACATTATACATGTGATAAACTGATGTTAAATGATGTTAGAATTTTGTTGATTTGCTGTTTAGCTATAAAAAAATAAACATTTTGCTTTTAAAATGAATAAGAATTGTTGTATTCCTCTTTGTACCAAAAATGATAATTGCAGTACTTTTGGTATAGGTACCCAAAAATGCGATGCAATTATGGGAAACTTCATTGGGTATAAATTTAAAAAATAATTCTAGGGTTTGTGAAAAGCATTTCAAACCTGAAGACATTATTACCGAGTGGGTCTCAGGCTCTGGAGTAAATAAATACTCAGTAAGTAACAATTCCTATAATTTCAATGACTGACATAAAAAGTATAATTAATGATCCAGAAAATTTGTCTGAAAGAGTTACTAAAGTAAATAAATTAAAAAATAAAATTGATAAAATTATTCAAGATGACTGTTGGGATTTGGATGACATTTTGTTAGAACACAATTATACAGATTCGACAGTGTTCGAGTGTGTTGTATATTTTTTGGCTGGGTAAAATAAATAATGTTTTTTTTCCTTTCAAACTTAGTACTTAATATAATCACTCATTTTATTTTTAGTTATATAGCTAGGCGTTTAGTAAAGAATACTAAATGTGATAATATGTGCATTGAAAGTCTGAAGAATTTAAATACCTCTGGAGCTGGCATAGGAAAAGAAGCTGATTTAATTAACGCTAAAACAAGAGGCTATCTGACATATCCCAATAGCAATTTATATATTATAGTCAAACGCATTGAAGAGTGCTTTGCCGTACATGCAAATTCAAGTGATGTCTTTGAAAACACATATGAAGAATTCTTCAAACAAAATATGACTTTGAAGTTTTCATGTACTATCCAGGAGCATCAAATAAAAATGTTAACGGACATTTTTTCCTATTATATAATAATGCGTATGAGACAATTTACTTACATTCAAAACCAAAAAAATAAAAAGGAAAACAAAACTAAAAAAAAGTTATCAAAATTAGTAAAAAGTTGAAGTCACAGAATAAATTGTTTTATTGTTATATCGTTATATTATGAATTTTATTTATTTGTAATTTGTAACTAATTAGTAATAGTTTTCGACACTGGGGAGTTACCGAGCGCTAGTAATTAGTTGGAACAGCTGATTTTTTTAGAAGGTTTGTGCTTCACTTTATCTTAGCTCGATTCCCAACCTGTATATCTTTAATCGTGCTATACGGCAGACCTCCGTGCCGACCCGCAACCGACGACACCAGCGCTGCCACACGGCTATAAGCGACAATCGCTCATCGAAGATCCGCAACACTACCGCTCCACGGTAGGCCTCCGTGTCAGCTCGCAACTTGACGACGCAACCGCCTCACGCGGCTTTACGCGTCACCCGGCCGCCGACGACACGCAACGCCGCTGCTGCGCGGTGAAAACCAGCGCCTGATCGCCGACCAACGACGAAACACCTAGCGGCTATACGCACGGCTGCCGCTCCACGATTGTCGACGCGGCTACCGACCCACAGCGGAGACCCGCGACGAACAACGGCAACCCGCGGATACCGCTGCAACTAACGTCGACCGGCAAGAGCTCCTGAGATTCGACGTTCCTACAAAAACGGCCCTTTTCAGGGCCAACACCTCTACAACCAGGCACTTAAATAAGTTGTCCTACCCGAGTCCGGTTCGTTGTCGGGGTACCGCTTAGTTAAGCTTGTACCGACGACGGCCGACTCCCACGCCCCATATCGTGTACGACAGCTAGTGATATAATAAAACCTCTTGTCGTCTAGGTTTAGAGGAGCTGAGTCCAGTATAGGTACAGACGTACAGTTAGAGACTTGAAATAAAAAAACACAATTCTAGTTACACAATTTATTGAACGTCTCGCGTCGCGGTCGACCAGGTAACTAACGAACGTCCCTCTCCCGCGCGTAGTCGCACTGGACGGATGCGCCGCACAGTGTCACCGCTATTTTAGTGATCCCTCACTAACGCTTATATTTGAATCAACGACGTTGACGTGTTGCATAGGAGAAGGTTTGACAGAGTAACAAGTTACGCCGTAGTAGTTATAATAAGTTTATTAAAGTTATTAGGTATAATGTTTGAAAAGTTACATATAGAAATTTGTGGACAGAGCGCTTAAGCGACTGCCCGAGAAATTAGTTACTAAAAATAAAAATTACACTTGTTTAAAAATTACTGGGAATAGACTTAGAATGGCGGCGATGTTGAGGACCAGGCTCAACGACCAAACTAAGTCTTACAAGTATGGGATGGTAGACTAATTCTAATTCTAAGACGGACAGAGACCCGTATTTATATGGTTCTCGGTACGTCCTGAGTGTACACGGTAGGGTCTAGGAGGTGGATTCTTGGAAAAAGGAACCGGAGTTTTGACGTTGTTACCCAAGTGAAATTACCCGGTTTATAGTCTTTATAGTTAAAGATTTTATAGTCTTGTTATTCTTAAGAGCAAGACACGACAATTCTAATTTATAGTTTTGTTATTGTCAAACTTAGAATACTTATATAATATATATATAGTAAAGCGACCTCGTCGGTTTACTACATGCCTCCCCTCGAAGCTGGAAGTCCCTGACTTCCTTTTCTACTCCAGGTATGTACGTAGTTGTGGATATGAGCCTGCTGGGCTGTTCCTCGGTGTAAGCGGAAACTCGACTATGTCAATACTTTCTAGTGGTACGTCTTGGTTTGGATTAAGTTCTTCCGCTTCTGGTTGAGACTCTGTTGTGTTTATGCTGTTTGATTTTTTCCTTGTGATGACATTATCTATTACTATTATTATTATTGTCATAAAGATAATACTCATGATTACATATGTTGTATAGTTAAAAACATTTTGTACATCTTCAATTTTGTTCAATTTGGAAATAAATTTATTTTGATTGTCCAACTGTTTTTTTGAGTTGGAGACCGAGTGTAAGTCATCCATGTTATTTGTTTTTACGTGATAGTCCTCCATTAAATTGTTGTTATCAGTGTATGGCATATCTTTGACTCGCTCTATTATTGATTTTGGGAAAAAGTCGTTATAATCGGCTTTGTAATCGACTTTGCCTGGTATGAGTACATCCCGTGCAGCGTACCCTTTGCAAGTTTCATTTAGTCGTATTATTCCTACTCCTTTTAATGTGTGGCTGGTTGATTCTTTATCTTCATCGCACGTAACGAATATTACGTCGTAGTTAGTAACGTAAATCCATTCGTTTTTGAAACGTTTTTTATGGAATATGGAAGTACCAATTTGAACGTGCCTGATTTCGCAGCTCGGTGGAACTTTTACTGGATCCTGTAGTAGTTGTACTTCACATGCTGGTCTACTCGAACGTGGATGTAAAGGATTACCTTCAGGACACAAAAGGAAATCTCTACCGTGTTTACAGTGAGTATAGTAAAATTCGTCGTACATGGCGTAATGCTCTTTAGTTTTACTTATGGCTAAATACTTATTACTAGGTTTTACATACACACAATCTGTTCCAGTGCATACTGGCACAGGTATTAAGTTATATAAAATAAAATTATTTTGATAAATTAAAGGTAACGAAATTATAAACACTAAGTTGTCATTTGAATAATATATAGCTATGTCTGAGAGCCTTACTAATTCATAAATGTTTTGTATGTCGAAATCAGTTGGTAAATCAGTGCCCCCAGGTAATGATACTTTAATGTCTTTGACATGTTCTAATAACTCTTTGGGAGTTATTAAGCTTGGGTGTATAATTCCCATTTTAGCTTGTTGTATTATTTCTAATAGTGTGTTTGTTTCTACCATGTGTTTTGTAATTAATAAGCTAACGTGTATAAAATGTTTTGTCAAATAATTTTTTATTTGTTGTTCTTTGGTAATGTTTGTTAATTCGTTTACAGTTAATGTAAATGGTAACATAGTTACATTATTATGTGACACTAAATTATGTTGTAGTTGTACTACTTTAATTTGTTCTTTTATTAGTTTAGATTGTGATGTGTTTTGGGCTACGGCTATATTAAAATTAAATTTTTGTATGCATTCTAAATTACATATTCCGTATATTAATTTAGCTGCTTTTGTCACGAGTTTAGTTAAAGCACTACGTCTAGTAATTATGTGACCAATCGAATCTAAGACTTGTGTCTTTTTATTGTATAAATTGTCAACTATAGTGGTTGCTGTTAAAAGTAGGTTGTTACAGTTAAAGTTATTCGTAACCGGATCGTGCATGTGTTCAGCACACAATACTTTTGTTTGGTCTATTACGGTGTTTATGTATTCGAATTCTTCATTATATTTAGTAAGACTAATGTATGCAGTAAGATCCCATTGAGATGTTATAAGTTTCAAAGGTCCCCTGTTTTCGTAGTAAAGACCGGAATGTTGTGTTAATTGTTCGTCGGTGTATCGAAAAGTCCCCGATGCGAACGGTATGGTTATGAGTAAAAGTCTGAAAATTGTTTCAACTTATTAGTCTATTACGTCGAAAATCTTTAGTAGTATAGTAGGTTGTAAAATTAAAAAAAATAAAATAATCAAATATAAATAAAAATAAAATTTAAATAAAACGTAATTAAAATGTAAATAAAATGTAAATAAAATGTAACCCTTTTCCAAAATTAATATGAGATAAATATATAAAAAAAAATAATAATAATAAAATTACATGTAGTGATAACGAAATGTTTAATTGAATACAATATCATCAATCGACTCTCGATATTTTAACCGCAGTTTTCCGAATAGGCAACGGGTCCATAGGGCGTCTGTTTTGGGGTTATGTGCTTCCGAAGCACTGTGATCCCCCTTGCACAACATCGAATGAGCCTCGCTTAGTTTAAGCGCTCGCCCCTGTTTTTTGAATTTTCCCAGTGGTATGGCGCAAAATACCTTCTTGAGGGTCATGTCGGTGAGTTGTAATTCGAAATAACCATTATTGTCTACGTCCCATCCGCGTAAATTTAACATTAATACGTTGATATTTAATAGTTCTAATATTTTGCGGTCGGTTGAACCTTCCCACATTATTAGAGCGTCGTATTTGTTCAACATTGTTTGTATCGCGGGTGCGTTTAGGTTGGGACGGTTTGTGTGATCTGAATCGTGAATTTGCGCCAATATTGGAAATAGAGTTTTAGGTTTTTTCGCGAAAATTTTAACAAGGTGGCGTACCATTGCTTTCCATTCCTCTTCGGTTACTGGTGTTTTTGTATTAAGTTTTAACGCCCTACCCTCGAGTTTCGTTACGATTGGTTCGTAACGTCCTAGGATGGCGCCGGATATTAGTATTAAGTTGTTTTTTCCTAAGTTTGTAAACTCGAAATCCACAATTGCGAACTTGGGTGGTTCACTAGAAAATAAATAGGTATATATAGGAACATGATACATGCCCGAATGTAATTGAAAATACAAAAAATAGAATAAGTAAAATAAGACGGTTATTGTGGTTATAGAAAAAAAGGTTATTGAAATATTAATTAGAACCATAGTTATGTATACGTATATAATTGAGTATGTCAGTTGGTTCTTCCGTGTTTTCTAAAAATGTTCTCACGTAAGTACAAAGCGGCTGACGTAGAGGTCTTAGCGCTTTGGTTAAATCGTGCGAAAAATGATTAATCGCACGTGTTATGTCCAAGAGTTCCGTAGGCGAATATGGTTGTAATAAGTTTTTGTTTGCCGTGTCAATGTGCGTTAACATACAGCGTGGTATCTCGTCGGAATTTAATATTTCGTTGTTATGATGCTGTAAAAGTAACGTTGTACGGAAAGTTTTTATAAAGTTGCGTTGTTTGTCCCTAGAATAATAAGAAAGAATTTGATAGAAAATTGAAATTTTATAGTAATTTAATGTTTTTTTTTTTTAAAAAAAAATTACGATGAGCTTTTATTCGCTGGCTTCATCGTTATAATATCGTTTGACGTTATTCTTATGAATGCGGTATTCACGACGACCTTTTTGTATTGTTATATTTTCGTTATCGTGTACTAATAAAATTTCGAACGGCCCTAGCCAATTTAGACTAAGCGCGTTTTTCTTATTTTGCTCTTTAATGAGCACTTTATCACCTACGTGTAGGTCAATAGCATTTATAGTTTTATCATAATATGTTTTGTTAGTTTCTTTTTTCTTTATAAGATTTTCCCGTGCGATTTTATGTGTTTCTTGCATAACCCGCTTAAGGTCAAAAACGTAGTTATCGTAATTATATTGTGGTTCGGGTTCCTTTTGAAAAGCTGACGGTATAGTTGGTTTCATCCCGAATACTAATTCGTATGGTGTAAAATTAGTCGACGTATGCACCGTCGTGTTATAACAAAACGTAGCGTAACATAAAAGTCTATCCCAGTTGCTATCTTTGTCCACAAAGGATCGTAAGTAAGCTTTTAGTGTTTT
>JANEHU010001928.1:0-24749 GCA_027563435.1 Nasonovia ribisnigri | reverse complement strand
CTAGGTTTTAATAACATTTCTTTACTATTTATATTAGTATTGATAACTAAAGTCTTATTTGCTAGATTTATTATAGAATTATTTTCTGTTAGGAAACTATTACCTAATATACCATTTCTCCTTATTGGGAAATCTTTACCGACTAAATTAAATTCTGTAATTATTTGTTGTCTTTGGAATATCAAAGGTATTGCTAACTTCCCAAGTGTTTGTATTATTTTATCATTAATTCCCTTTAAATTTATGGTTTGTGTTTTATCGATTATTATATCTTTGTTTAAAATATTGGCTTTTATTATGTTAACTTCACTCCCTGTATCGACAAGAAATTCTAACTCCTTATCCGTACAAGCAGGTGATTTGCATTTTATGTGGTTATTGTTGTTTATTTCTGTTAGTATAACGGGATAACAATTTCTGATGTGTCCACGGATATATGGTTGATCGCACGTACTCCGGGTGTCGCGTGAGACGCTTGTCCGTTTCCCGAATATAAATTAGTATTACTCCGGCGTTCATCGTTTTGTTTTTTATAACATATCGCGATATGGTGTCCTGTTTTATTACAGTACGAGCATGTTTCGTGTGCATTATAATTAGTTGGTGGACGCGTGAAATTATTCTGATTGGGTGATCTATTATTACGGGTATTGTTATTCAACCGGCACTGTGATGAAAAGTGTCCTTCGCGATTACATGTAAAACAACGTTTAACATTAAAATTGTTGTTCCCTATATTATTTTGGTACTTATTATTATTCCTGTCATAGGAATTATTTCCGTTAGATTCATTTTTATTATTATTGTTATTGTTACGATAGTTATATGATGTGTTTTGATTATTATTTGGTCTACCTGTATTATATGTATAAGCATTATTATTCCTAGGTTTATTATGATTGCTTGTATTATTTGTGCGGAATATTTCTTGCATATCGTAGTAGGTTCTTATATTTTTTCTGCGACTAGGGCAGTCTGCATTGCTTGTTCTAAGCTGGTGGGGTTTTTTGTTTTTACTTCGAATTTTATCTGGTCTCCTAAACCGTTTATATAGCTAAGTAGAGCTTGCTCCCCAATATTGTCACGTAATATATTTGCTTCGACGGGTGTTTTATCTATGGCTACTGTGTTACACAGTTTTTGGTATATTTCTTCTACTCTATTATTGTATGCGCATATGGTTTCATTATTTTTTATTTTTATTATATTTAATTCGATTTGTAGATTAGCTGCGCCGTAAGGAGTTTCAAATGCATCTAATAATATTTTTTTCATATCGTCCCATATTTTAATTTCTTTATATCTGGTTACATTGAAAGCTCTATCAGATAGTTTAGTAGCACCTATCATTTTTAACATAAACACAGCAATTCAACATCAAATATTATGTCGTACCGTACTTCAATAGTAGATTCCGGATCGGAGGTTAGTACATACATTTACTTTAAATAACTAAAGCAAATTGGAGGTCAGTCGTAAAACTACTCAACGCTATGGTTATAATTCGTGGCTGATTGTAACATCACACGTATGAATATATTAATAATATTTAGAGTATGACTGTGATGTCACTTATTATTTATTTATTTATTTTTTTGAAGATTGAGTGTAAACCACACATACTTTAAAAAAAAGTTATGCTCCAAAAGTTTATGTTTTTATAGGAAGAACATTTCGATGAATTATCAGCTGGTACTGGTAGTAAAAATAAGCCGACGACGTCCAAAAATAAGAATAGTTTGAAACGAGGAGCAGACAAGGTAGCACTTGATAAAAAAAATAAGAAAAAGCCAGCGAAAATAGTAATATAAATAAAAAATGTATAATAATAATATAAACTATTAATTATTTTTTGTATAGAATATGTCGTATAGAGAGAGTGTGGGTGATCTTTTGAGATCGGAAGAATTTGAGGAGGAAATTGAGAATTCTTTAACTTTCCGGCATGGTGATGGAGTTATTACCATAAAAACTCCATTTGAAGAAACACCTACTGACTATTGGACGTTAAGTCATTTCAAAAGCGCAACCATCGCAAACGTGGCTACGAAAGATCGGTAAGTACTAAACATTTTGTTTTTTTTTTTAAAAATTGAAAAAAAAAATATTGATATATCAAAAAATAGTTTAACTCAGTTTTATATTCATAAAAAAACATTTTTTATAAATTTTTTTTCGTTTTTTTATTCTATACTTAAATTTATAGACTGAGTTAGATAAGATATGTTTAATGTTTATACTGAAATAGGTAACAGATAATATATGACTCTATTATAAATAATGAATTTATGTTTTAGATGGAAGTATTCTGAAGCTACTATAAGATTGAATACTTCAGATAAAACAAAGGACCAGGCAATACATTCCAGCTTGAACAAAACAATGCAAGTTATATTTGATACAGTGTTGACCGATCCTCGCGTCGCACCATCAAAAGTAAAACAACAATTTAATTATTGTATAAAAAAATATAATTTGTTATTTAAATAATAAAAACAATAATTAAACATATGCATTTGATTATTTCATACTATTAGATCTTGTAATATCATGTCAGACATTGCGTTAAAATGAAATTGTAATGTTTCATATAAAAATGATGTGTCATCGTTTTGTAGATGAGAATAATAATTAAAGTCATAGTTTTGAATATATTGGTTTGTGAATTCGTTCCTCTGGCAACTGATGGGCAGACCGCGGACATCATTTTTAATTAGTTCGTAAGCTGCATCAAATGTAGCCTGAAAACTTGGTAGACGTTTCTGTTTTTCTGCGATATAAAGGTCTACACAATGTTGAAGCTGTTTAAGTCTACAGAAATCTATATGTGATAAAGTAATATAATCATCATTTACATGAAAAGTTATTGAACTCTGCTTTACATTAATTGAATATGTAAAGTTATCAGTTATTTTCACGCGTCTACACCTGATATGTAAATTATCAGTAATTGAAATATAATTGGATTCAGACATGAGGGTACACCATTGTTCCAAATTTAATATAATGATTTTTTTCGTTAACTTGCACTCTAATAACACAATAATCGAAATTTGTTTGTTAATTAATAGTCCGACTGTAACACTTTTCTTTCCAAATGGCCGTACGTCGAAAACCGATTTTGATACAATTATCGGTAGACTCATCATTAATTAAAGTATCTTGATGGTTATGTTTTATTTTTTTTATTTTTTTTTAAAATGCTTAAAAAATCTTTTAAACTATAAACGTAATTATTTTTTTTTTGAAAAAAACGTGATATAATATAACCGTCGGGAACCAAACTTTAAACTGAGATTATTTTCCTTTACATACATATTATATACTAAACCTGATGGATAAAAAAAAAAAAAAATAAAAAATAAATAAAAAAATAAAAAAAAATGTGAACGTACAGCATAGTCGGCTACTGCATGTAGTGGAGGGGAGAATTACATATACTTACTATTACCTGCTACCTGAAAACATTTAAATTAACACCACACGCTCTAACCCACTAGGCTATACGTTCACGAGATATTAAATCAAATATTAGTACATATAAGTAGTTATGGAAATCAATATTTCTTTTTTATTTATTATAACATAAAAAAAACATGAATTAGCAAACTGTATCATATGACCCAGTTTCACAATTACAAATATTTTCGGTTTTACAATATTTACTTAATACGTTTTGAACAAATTGATTAGGTACCCTTCATTAATAACACATATAAACATCTTGGGCTGAATCTGCAATGTTCAATCCATGGATCGTCCAGCCTTTCCCAATTATGAAGAATAATTCCACAGCAAAAGCATTCAACGATGTCTTCCACTCCTGAATATTTTAAACCGCATTCAGATAATGAATATTTATTTTGTGTAGTATTTGAAAGGAATAATTTGAATGTTTTAAATCTTGATGAAAATGAAGAAAATTCTGGATGAACCATGGTAGAATTACTTTGTATACGATAAACTAATGTTTGAAAATCGTTTGTACATTTTAGTAAATTCATTTTATTTGAAATTAAAATAATAACTTATAAAACACTTTAATGAGAGAAAATGAAACACAACTTGAATAAACGACGGATCATAAGTGACTGAATATAAAAAAAATTTCAGTTTTATAACTTAAACTTATAAATATTTATTAATTAAAATATATATATAACAGTCTAACCAACATAATCGAAAAAAAAATATATAAATTCGGTTAACATTATTTCAGTTTGGTAGGATGAAAAAAAGTGTTTTGTCATGTATACGGTAAATATTTACGAGTAAGGCGCAAAACCGATTTTGAGTGTGCAATCTCCCTGTAATTTTAAAATACGGTAAATATTTTGTGCAAGGGAGGAATTCGTGGATAAAAAATTTGAAATCTCCCCGTAAAATTCTATACGGTAAAATTTTTTGTGTAAGGGGCAAATAGGTGGACAACGAGTGTGTAATCTCCCCGTGATTTGTGTTACGGTAATATCAGTGTGCTCGAGCGAGACATTCTCCCTTGAACTTAGCGAAATTACCGCGGTGAAAAAAAAAGCTGGCTGTGAACATACAAATATATACTACTTACTACGATGGACCAAATGTACCAAAGGAGACGGTTATATAATTTTATGCTTACAATACTGCCGTGTTCATCCCGTTGCTTGATTTTCTCGTCGTAGTTGAGAAGTTCGGTTTTCCCAGAGTTGTGGAATTGAAGCGTGCACTCCTCAGCTCAACGGTGATCCACATACGTGAAGTTGCCTCTGTTGATAGAAGTTGACACAGAATATTTCAAAAATATTACTGAATCTTCCTGTTTCTTGGGAAACCCTGTCCACAGCGCCAATTTTCTGTTGCGTCCCAACTCGTGTCGATATATATATATCAACTCAGGAAATGAAGACGTGATGTATATAGATATAATGTGTGTTTATTAACATATATTTAATACAAAAATACAATATTAAAGCGTGAGAGAGTGGTGAGTGGTGTTACGACCTGCCTCTGAAACTTGATAAACTAAGACTGTGAGTGGTGTTACGACCGGCCTCCAAATGTCTTGTCTATCCCTAACCGTCTCTAGCTCTCTATAACCGTCTATAACCGTCTGATGAGCTCTTGTCATGGGCTCCCTTATATATGCTCGTATACTTTAAGAGTGGGTGGTCGTAGTGGTAGCGAATGTTCGCACAAGGATAGAATTTGGGTCTCGTAGCATAATTTGTTATTCTGGTCGATCCGTATCCTGTCCCAATAGTATAGAGAGTAGAGACTTTTCTAAGAAGAGACGTGTGACAACACTTTTATAGCTTAATTGTCTAATCCGGTGTTCACTACGCTCTATGCAATGACCTCGGCATGATGTCTTATAGTAATTGCCTACTTAGTTACTTAGCCACACCACCGAATACGTGCACTATATATTGATATATTTATAGGGTACGTAACAGTATTTTCAAACCCTTCATCAGAACGATATCTCAAAAACGTCAAGCGATATTGATTGCAACATTTTACTGGTAATATTTATCTCAAATAAAATATCGTACCAAACTACCAAGCAACACAAAAATTTAAAATTTAAAAACTTATTGATGATATCAATTGCTTCGGCGTGACTTTTAACACCGGAAGGATTTACCAACAAATTATCTTGAGATATTTCTAAAAGAGCTGAATATATTTCTTTGATTTCGTATAGCTCGTACTGCATCTAATCTGCTTTCCCAGCGGGTCCCACTAAGGGGTTTTACAGTTAGGTTATTTATGTGTTTTAATAAGACATTCCACCGATGAGTCGATGCAGAAAAAAAACATAGACTTCTTGAATTATATTAAAGAATATAACTGCACCAAGACAACAATTTGCAGAATCATTTAAAACTAAATTTAATGAATAAGCATTGCATGGTACATAGAACGCTCTTCTGTTAAGTTGGCGAACTCTTGCTTGGACACCATTTTGTTGACCACGTGTATGTGCACTGGGGGGCATAGACCGAAGGACCACTCGGTGGTAACCGAGAAAGAAATACCAAATTTGTATACTCTCAATACTGCCTACTGAATCGGGTTGATAGGCAACTACACACACACCCGCATGACCCAATGCCTACTAGTCGGGGTGATAGGCAATTATACACACGCCTGACCGACTGATTTCTACGCGGCGACGACACTAGGGCGAGGATGGGAGGTAACGTACATACAGGGAATCAGGACAATGCAATTTAGTTATGAGGGGTCTCTGTGGTCGAATCGATTTGGTGCAATGACCACAGAGCTCACACAGATCGGGGACTTAAAATTAACTTAAAATTAAGGAAGAATGCTATTTACTGGTAGTCCTTCTGAGGATTGACCCGAGACACTGGACGACCTGGGCGGCCTCTCACACAACGTATCTGTTGCTGGCGGACTTACGCATCGGCACTCTCATTTGTCGTGACGTGGATTCCAGGGCAACAACACACAGTAATCGGGAGCCACTGACTATGTTGAGCAGGTGAAAGGAGGTGATATAAAATAGTAACTTACAAGACGAGTGCTGAATTATGACGGTCTTTATTTGCCTTTTAATGAACACTGAAGGCCGTGCGTTCACGGATATGTATAATATTGTATACTATATTTGATTGATGAATCACAGAATAATAATAATATTTTTAATAAATCTTATGCGCTCAATGCGACTTAAATAATACAAAAGCAACGACGAAAAGCCACCGCTACAATAGCGGGACACGAACAATATAAATTTATGTACAACAATAATAATATGAAAAAAAAGCAGCAAGGACGTTGGCCGAAGAGAAAAAAAACAAGGAAAACATATATAGTGATATGAGAAAAATAATAATAATATTGGGCAAAAGTTGACCAATACTTATTTACACAGACCGTGAAAACAAAGATAATAAATATACATAAAATGTAGAACAATTTAAATAATTTAAGGACGGAGTGGTGTTTGGATGACAAGTGAGAGGTCGCCGTCGCGCAGAGTCGTCTTCCGCGATAAGCTAATTGCTTATTGCGCGAACATCACCGCCCACTTTGAAGGAATCCCTTCAAGGAGTAGGCAATGGACATAGCTTTACGGCTGGACGTTTCAAGATGCCAAAGGGTGTAGTTACGTCAGCAACGCGTACCTGCCCATCAGTTACTGGATGCACCGTGCGTATCCTTCCAAGTTGCCAATGAAGTGGATGTGTGGATTCTTTGATGAGAACCAGATCACCAATACGCAGTTGTTCACCTTTGCCGAACAATTTTGAACGTGCTTGGAGACTGGAAAGGTATTCGTTTTTCCAACGTGTCCAAAAGTGGCGATGAAGATCAGTGACCAAACGCCATCTCTGTAATTTTGATAATGGGATGGAGTCCAAGTTTGGGTCAGGAAGTGACGTTGACGGCTCAAGAGTAAGGAAGTGACTCGGCGTAAGTGCCTCCAAGTCAGTAGGGTCGTTACTTAATGGACACAGAGGGCGTTGCTTCAATTTGAGTAAGCAATGTAGTTAGCTCCTCTCCGGTCAATCGCTGTGTGCCTATTGATTTAAGAATCAACGATTTGGTAGATTTAACACCAGCCTCCCACAATCCACCAAAATGTGGAGATGATGGCGGGTTAAAATGCCAACGAATCTGTTTGGCACCTAAGTAGCTGGATACAAGGTCTTGGTAAGTTGACGAATGAATGAAGGTCTTTAATGGAGGTAGTAGTTTGGAAGCCCCGACAAAGTTGGTTCCGTTGTCACTATGCATATCCTTTATGGGACCACGGCGAGATGAGAAGCGAGCAAAGGCTAACAAGAATGTCTCAGTTGACAATGTGGAACTCAATTCTAAATGGTAAGCCTTGGTTGTAGTACATACAAATAAGCATATGTAGGCCAATGTCGGAGCGCATCGACGTCCTCCCTTTAATGTAATGGGACCGGTATAATCGACTCCAGTACTGGCGAATGGTTTGATCTGCTGGACACGATAATTTGGAAGACTTGCCATTTTCGGTTGCACATTTCGTGGGCGTGTGCGAAAACAGGGAATACATTGTCGTAGCCGAGAACGAATTGCCTTCCTGGATGACAATATCCAAAATTCTCTTTGCAGAATGGCTTGTAGGGAGTTAGCGCCAGGATGCTCCAATCGAATATGATGATGATCAATAAATAGGTCTGTCAATCGGTGTCTGGATGGCAACAAAATTGGGTGCTTATGTTCATATGGTATTTCAGCATTATGAAGTCGACCGCCCACTCTGAGTAGCCCACTTTCATCAATAAATGGATCTAAATGACGGAGGGTTTTTGAACAACGATCGCCCCTTTTTAGACGTGTTAAGTCATCGATAAATATCTCTTGTTGGACACCACGTATGAGCCCGTGAAGAGCGCGTACAAATTCTTCCGCGCTTACAATTACGGTTGTCGCAGTTGACGGTCGAAAACCGACAAATCTATAAATGTATGAGACAATACGAAGAATTTTGTCTAACGAAGAAAATCGAGTCAGCAACCTTACAAGGGATACTTCAGCATTAACGAGAAGTACAGTAGCTTTCTTCGCCTCAGAATGAGGCATAGGATTATGGTCGTTACCTTGTGGGACAGATAACGTTGGCCATTTGTCAGACGATTCCTTCAAGAAAGCCGGACCGATCCACCACAGGGGATGGTTTACCGAATCTAGGTAAAAATGTCCGAAGAAAAAATGTACACGGTAAAAATGTCCGGGTAAAAATGTCCAAGGTAAAATTGTCTAAAATCAAGAATGTCCGAGGAAAAAATGTCCGAAACCAGAAATGTCCATGGTAAAATTGTACAAAATAAATTTCAAAAATATCAAGTCATTATTGCTGTATATTTAAAAATGTCAAAAAAAAATCATATAATTTATATAATATTACCTAATTAAAATGTATAAAAGTAATTATTGTCGTATATTTAAAAATGTCAAAAAAAAAAAAATTCATATAATTTATATAATATTACCTAATTAAAATTTATAAAAGTCAATGCTATACATTTTAAAAAGTTTTCAATACTTCTTTCGTTATTTTTGTACTCCTCACATATTTTTTTTAATTTTTCTTGCATACCAATATACATTTTTTTTTTTTTTGCCAGAGGTTGTCCAATATCTCTCTGCCCAATTTTAGCTTCATCGACTCCTAATTCTAATCGCATCTTTTCTATCAGTAACCATATACTTGGATGTGATCGATTCACTAATTTAGAAAACCTGTGATTCCATCCTTCAGTTTGGTTGTTAGTGCGCTGGCCATCGTTCAACGTAACTTCGTGAACATTCCAAACTGAAGGAGGAAATGCAGCAGGGGTTCTTCTAATAACGTTACTTCTAGTATTATTTTTTATAATTCTCCCCCCTATGTAAGTTGAATAAAAATACTCCATCAACTCATTAGCTTCTTGTGGCATAATTGTTTTTAAATAAATTAACCCTTTTGGTACGTCATTTATTGGTAAAAATACCAACCCATCAAGCATTCGACAAAATGTACTAAAGAATTCGTTTTCCCTATAATGTTTCTCAAGACCTAATGATTGGATTTTTCTATGGGTTGACTGACACAGATGATAGAAACATCCTTGAATTTTTATATGATGTCCTAAAATATTTTTAGCCGCATTAATGACAGCTTTTTCAAAGTCAATGTTTAAAACATTATGGCACGGGTTTAAATTTATATCAGCGCATTTTTCTAAAATTATATTAAAAACATTCTCATAAGTCTTTTGACTCTTGTTTTGTAACAAACAAAAAATAGTTGTAATAAAAATGCCTCGGACCTGTACGCGAATAACATACAATTGTTGAAAAAAAGTTGGAGCTAAAGTGAAATTCCCATCCATGTACCATTCGTCAGCTTCAGCAAGATAACGTAAGTATTCATCAGTAGCAAAAATAATTATACGTTCATTCGATTCATTGTTATTGTCATACAGTAGGAATCGTTCGTGGTTTGGTTGCCCAGTGGTACTCCATTCGTTTAAATGGCATAAAATAAATTTCATATACTATATATGTATATCTGTGTATTATTTTATCATTTATAATAGTAATAAATAATAATATTATATATTATATAATATTGTAAAATTATAATAAACTTGTAATACACGGAAGTATAATACAATGTATAAAACATTAATTATATATTTATATTATACCTGATTATACCTGATATGTTCAATTGACTAAGATCAGCTGGACCTATTGGGTGATTAGATTTTTTTTTATTCCGTAGTGTCCTTTTTACTAATTGTTCTGGAGGCATTCTAGATTTACAATCAATATTCAGTTGAACTATTCCTTCAGCAAACAGAGTTGATGGAGTTTTGTCAGTGGTTGTCGCTTTATTCTAGTAATAATAATAATAATAATAATAATAATAATTATATTACATTTTACATTATTATTAAAATGATCTAGGTTCGGTTAGGTTCGGTAAAAAAAAGTAATAAATCGTACTTTCATTTCTGCTAAGCATTTTGTGACTGATATTTCGTTGAGATCAGCTGAATGTGAATGGTTTTTAATCAGTAACGGATTATTTTTTAATAAATCCGTAGTTAGCGACGCAGAACAATTTAACAAACTGCGTTTGACACAATGCCAACGAATTTTGGTTTTCAGCCTGTGTTGTATGGTATATGCATACCCATTTAAACACAGCTTGTCATGGTTTTTATTTGATTTAATAATATCGGCCATTTCAATCAATTTAATAAAATAAAATAAAATAACACGCACACTTAAATGATTCAACTGTAAACTCAGGACTGGCCATCACCTAAACGTTGACAAAAATTGTCGCGATAATCTTATCGTAATAACCGATAAACCGCGCAACATGATGTCAATTACAAATTAGGTACCTAGGTATAAATATTTACAGGTAGTCAGGTATTTTGTCATATACAGGGTGTTCCCATTTTATTATTTTTCGAAACTTATATTTTTATTTTTTATTTTACATTTTTATTTTTTATTTTACATTTTTATTTTTTGGTCATTTTTACCTTGGACATTTTTAACTCGGACATTCTTGGTTTCGGACATTTTTTCCTCGGACATTTTTGTAGAATACCTGGTTTTTACCAGTTCTGAGGGGAATAACCCGCGAGACGCGCAATCAACTGGGTTTTCTTGAGTGGGGACATAATGCCAAATTGATGGTGCTGTGAGCTCTTGGATTTGGCTAGCACGATTGGCTACAAAGGTGGCCCAACGATGCGGTGATGATTGGATCCAAGCTAGGGCAGTTGTAGAATCAGTCCACGCATAGGTTTCATCAATCTTCAATCGTTCGTTGTAGGTGGATGTTACCAACTTAAGCAACTTTGCAGCAAGTACAGCTCCGCACAGCTCAAGCTGTGGAATCGTGGTTTTCTTGAGAGAGGCCACCTTTGACTTACCGGCTATAAGCTGGCAGTGGATCTCCGTTGTAGTTTCAACTCGAAGGTAAATGGCTGCAGCGTACCCCTTTTCTGAACTATCGGAAAACGCGTGGAGCTGCATCGAAATCATGTTATCGCAGGTGAGACTTCGTGGAATAGGGATAAGTTCAATCAAGTGCAACTCAGACTGATACCGCGACCAAGATGTCTCTATGTCAGCTGGTATTGGATCGTCCCACGACACGCCTGACGTCCATATGCGTTGCATTAGGTATTTTGTCCAGAAGGTGATAGGAGACATTAAGCCTAAAGGATCAAAAACCCTAGCAATATCTGAGAGCACTGTACGTTTAGTTGGGTGAACCTTTGACGGGTGCACTTTAAACGAGAAAGTATCAGCTGATGGATCCCACTTTAAACCAAGGACTTTTAGGTTTGAGTGTTCACTACTATCAAAGAGAACAGAGGGAGACATGGCACGGACATCTTCAGCAACTGTCTCTAACAGTTGAGTATTATTACTGGCCCATTTTCGCAGTTGAAATCGCGCCATCGCACACAGATTTATTAGTTGAGATTGACATTCAAGAGCATGATATTGATTTATACGCCATATCAATTTAAATTGATAAATAAGCTTAATAAATAATAATTTCCGAACAATAATACATCATAATTCATAAAGATAATTATTATAAATTTAAATAACAAATTGTATGTTAAATTTTTATAATTTATAAGTATAGATACCTGTAATTTGTAAGACTGATTCACGGAACCTATAAAAACCGTCAAGAGAACACCACAACTTCCTGCTGTCGACAGTCGACCAAAAGCGTAAATACTCGTTTATATTAGTCCGATCATACTAACCAAATTTTATATTTTTATACTGATTTTTATTTTTCACTACACACGATTTAATATATAGTCTATTCAAAATGAGATGATGACTCGGCGGCGACCCGTTTTGGTCAGCCGCCGGTCATACTCCCACCACAAGCATCGATCACGTGACCGAAGCAACGGTAGGGATGTGTCACGAAAGACATGGATGTGCGTGTGTGCGTCATGTTAAAAAATACGCGCAATACATTTTAAATTATCCACACACATCGGCAGTCGATTCTAGACTAATTAAAGCTCCCATCCGCGGCGGCGCGTCAAGCGCTACTACGGAACAAAAGCCACGCCAATGCGCACAACTTGGCCGCCGAGTCATCATCTCATTTTGAATAGACTATAGGTAGGGACTATAGTCTATAAGAATCTTTTTAGAAATTATATAATATACAAAAATGTTAAATGCCGCCCCTGAAAAATGCCACCCTAGGCGTGGACTTATATCGCCTACCCCTTGAGCCGGGCCTGCGTTACCATAATAGTATAATTTAAAACACACGGTTAAACGTAATAAAACACTAGGTATTAAATCCTTCCATTATGTAAAATAACAAAAATGCATATAATGCATAAAACGATTAAAACGCAAATCAAACGATACCTAACAGATACTATTTTTCAAAATAACATCATGCGTAATATGGCCTTTTTAAAAGTGGAAATGCGACAAATCCAAAGTAACCAATCAGTTATGTTTGAACATTTTGAATCAATATTAAATAATTTACAAGGCAATAATACATATACTGATAAAAATAGTTTGTCTCCAAACGATTTTCATGATTGCCCACTACCCTTGGATAATAATATAGATTTAAATACTGTAGAAGACAAAATCGCTGGCGATCATAAATTTAAATCACGTTTGGTAATTACTATTGCATTTTTTATGTCAAAATGAACTAACTTAATATGTATGTCTGTGAAGTTGGCCCCCCAACTTTGTCCGATCCGTCTCGGACCGGTGCCAATATTTTGCAAATAGTTTGCAATAATTTGCAAATTTTTAGAATTTGCAAACTTCAACTTTAGCTCTGGCAATCATTTCAAAATTGGGGGGCCAACTTCACGTAGCCCCCCACATTGTCCGATCCGTCTCGGACCGGTGCCAATATTTTGAAAATAGTTTGCAATAATTTGCAAATCTATTTTTAGAATTTGCAAACTTCAACTTTAGCTCTGGCAATCATTTCAAAATTGGGGGGGCCAACTTCACGTAGCCCCCCCACATTGTCCGATCCGTCTCGGACCGGTGCCAATATTTTGCAAATAGTTTGCAATAATTTGCAAATCAATATTTTTTTTTTGGCGAATTTTACAAGTTTTTTAGCTAGCCCCCCACTTTGTCCGATTCGTCTCGGACCGATGCCAATATTTTGCAAATAGTTTGCAATAATTTGCAAACTCGCTTTTAGAATTCGAAAATCAATATTTTTTTTTTTGGCGAATTTTACAAGTTTTTTGCCAGGACTCTGACCTTGTTCGATCGATTAAAAAAAGTATAAACATACCAGTGTTTTGAAAATGCATACCAATTCGTTTTTTTGATAAATAAATCTTATTTAAATAAAAAAAATATAGTTTAGTACAAAATTCGAAAGAAAAAAGGCGTAATTGAATAAAAAAATCTAAAATGCATAAAAATTTAATTTGAAAAAAAAAATTAAAAATGCATAAAAATATTAAGTGTAGGGTTGACTAATATTAAAGATAACAAATCTTTGGTATTGTAAGATAAGTAATTGCGATAAAAAAAACGTTATTTTTATGGCTGTATGTTAAAATTAAAATTAAAATGATGAGTTATGGATGCTTTCAATATTGTTTTCATTTATCCTAAAATATTTTTTTGGAATGTCTTGTTAGATGACTGATTTTGGTGTGTCTAAAGATAGTTGAATGAAAAAAATATTTAGGTATTTTAAACTAAGTTTTTACGAATTATTTCAATTCAAAGTGTTAATACATTTACTAAACTTTAGACGACCAGAGTTAAAAAACTAGTGAACCAAAATGATTTGACTATCGAAATTTTCAGAAAAAAAATCTTTACCAGAATCCTTTAATAGATAAATTTGTTAAAATTTGAAAAAATAAAGTTAATTATGCTGTTTGTACAACTGGGTGTTCTAAAATTTTGGAATTGTTATAAAAAAATGTCCTGTTGAAAATAAAGAAACGGGTTTTTTTTTAATGTTTCGAAATCCCATATCATCGTTCCACAGTCTTTAAAAAACCCAGCTTACATTTTCATAAGATACACCAGGTATATAATTTATATTTATAAATGTACCAATATTCATACAATTTACATTAAAAATGTTTTTAAAAATATGTATGTAAATATAATTGAAAATTATTTGCTACCTTAAAAAATCCATTTTGAGTTAGTGGAACAATACTATTGTACCTGAGCTTCGTTGGTGACAGTTAAAGAACGAGCATCATGGTTGAATTTCTTTAAGCGTTTGCTGTGTTTGGAATAAACGTCATTCCGAAGTTCACACGTCCACGTTCATATTTAGTGAACTATACTGGAACGTCACTCATATTTTTGCAAATTTAAAGTGAAGCCGAACAACAATTAACAACAATATATTTTAATGAATTTGAATAATTTCTAAAACACTCAATTTATTTATCATTTAATAAATATATGTTTAAAATATATTAATTAACTATATAATATTTTTTTTCTTATTATAATTCATATTATAGACAATTTAGAAAAAAAAAATATTGATTTGCAAATTCTAAAATTAGATTTGCAAATTATTGCAAACTATTTGCAAAATATTGGCACCGGTCCGAGACGGATCGGACAAAGTTGGGGGGCCAACTTCACAGACATACTTCTCAGACGCATTTTCTTGATTCTCATTATCATCTATCCAACCATCTGTTTCGCTCAACATTACTGTCATAAAAGCTGTTAATATATACAGTGAAACTTCCATATAACGAACTTCCATTTAACGAAATTTTCTGTTTAACGAAATATTTTTAAGAACTATGACCTTCATTGTTAATTACACGTAAATTTATCTCCAAATAACGAATCTGATGTTTCTATATAACGAAATAATTATTCGATAAAAACCAGTTTTTGTAAATGTTGTCACTATCAAATTGATAGTTTATGTCATAGTAGGTCTAAAATTGTACATGAACCCGTACATTTGTACATTGAACCCGACAAAGATAAGACACCGAAGGTAGGCAAACTGATTAATTTTACTGTAGTACACTTCAGTTCCAATATTGGTGCAAACGAGTATACATTCTTTCGTTTTCTCTTCGTCCGTACAAAAAAATGTCAAAACGTAAATGTTTATCCATCGCCGATAAATTTGAAATTTTAAACGAAGTTGATAAAGGTGTTAAAAAAAAAGATATTGTCGCAAAATATAGTATTCCAACAAGTTCTCTATCAACCATTTTGAAAAACCGTGAAAACATAACCAATCAAATGCAAAATTCTTCTCTCCTCAGCAATAGAAAACGAATGAAAATTTGTGTCTATGAAGAAGTTGACAACGCTGTTCTTAAATGGATGACTTGTATACGAAATAACAATCTGCCTATATCAGGTTCGTTAATCAAAGAAAAAGCAATTTATTTTGCTCAGAAATTTGGTTTTATCGATTTTCGTGCAAGCTCTGGATGGTTAGATAAATTTAAATCGAGACATAATGTTGTGTTTAAAGTTATTTGTGGTGAGAGTGCTGATGTTCAAGAAAATGACTGTGATATATGGAAATTAAATGTTTTACCAAAATTAATTGAAAAATTCAATCCAAAAGATATTTTTAACGCTGATGAGACAGGTTTGTCGGTTCCATTTTTTTTCGCGAATTTCGTCTGCTTATCGACGAGGTGGGATCGCCGGCTCAAAAGCCCTCAGCTGACGTCGAATATTGTATAATATCATATTATTATATTATTATATATATCAATATAAACGATTCTCGCAATGCTACAGTATGACCATTATTAATTGATACTGGTCGGTTGGTGGAGTGATGGCGTGCGGGGGACAACTTTAGCAATATAACATTATATGGGTTTGCTTATTACGTAGGTACCTAAAGTTTATTTAATGTATCATAACATAAAAATATACATATATAATAGGTATTGTCCACGATTCAACCTGATGTTGTGACCTGTTCGTCGCACATTGTCCGCTATCCGACAAAGTCGAATAGCCTACCCTTATTACTACGGCGAACGTCATTCGAGGTGACTGACCTGCTAGACACTCAAAAAAAGACGGCAGCTATATGATTTCCCCGAATTTTTAAAAATTTTTTTCACGTAATTTATCACTTAATTTTGCGTTTTCGGTGACAGTTATGAACGCTGTCCACGATTCGACGCAGTCGGATTGCATTCCTGACGACGTGACCTGGCCTTCGCACATTGTCTACCATTGCCTACCATTATTACTTCGGCGAACGTCATTCGAGGTGACTGACCGGCTAGACACCCAAAAAAACGTAGTCGAATTGCCTATCCACGGGCATAACTACCGTCCATCTAATGGCTGACTTGCTAGACGCCCAAAACTTCACGGCGGCTATACGATTAGCATGGCCGCCCGAAATTCCACGTAATTTATAAATTAATTTTGCGTTTTCGGTGACAATAATGAACGCTGTCCGCGATTCAACGCAGTCGGATTGCATACCTGACGACGTGACCCGGCTGTCGCACATTGTCCGCTATCCGAAAAAGTCGGATTGCCTATCCACGGACATAACTACCGTCCATCGAATGACTGACTTGCTAGACACCCAAAAAGATGTAGTCGGATTGCCTATCCACGGACATAACTACCCTCCATCGAATGACTGACTTGCTAGACCCTTAAAACATCACGGTTCATATACGATTAGCATGGCCGCCCGAAATTTTCGAATATTTCCACGTAATTTATAAATTAATTTTGCGTTTTCGGTGACAATAATGAACGCTGTCCGCGATTCAACGCAGTCGGATTGCATACCTGTCGACGTGACCTGGCCGTCGCACATTGTCTGCTATCCGACGAAGTCGGATTGCCTACCCTTATTACTTCGGCGAACGTCATTCGAGGTGACTGACCTGCTAGACACCCTAAAAAGACGGCGGCTATATGATTTGCATAGATGCCCGAAATGTTTTGAATTGTTTTCATGTAATATATTACATAATTTATTTTCTTGGTGACAGTAATGAACGCTGTCCGCGATTCGACGCAGTCGGATTGCATACCTGACGACGTGACCTGGCCGTCGCACATTGTCCGCTATCCGACGAAGTCGGATTGCCTATCCACGGACATAACTACTGTCCATCGAATAACTGACTTGCTAGACACCCAAAACTTCACAGCGGCTATACGATTAGCATGGCCGCCCGAAATTTTCAAATTTTTTTTCTTCATTTCCGACCATAGCAAACAACTTCGTCCGCGATTCGACGCAGTCGGATTGCCTATCCACGGAGACAACTACATTCCATCGAGTGACTGACCTGCTAGACCCCAAAAAAATCACGGCGGCTATAATTTATGACACCGTCCGAAGGTTACGTGATTTGGCGTTGGCTAATCCACCATTCCTTACAAAATTCCATTATCCTTATCTTGAATCCACTATCCTTATCACAAATCCACTATTCTTATTATAAATCCAATATCCTTAACACTAATTGTTATCACAAATCCACCTTCCTTATCACTTTTCAATTTTACATACCCCTTTTCTAATCACGAATTCTTATCACTATCTCACCATCGATAGCCTTATCACCCATACACCGCCGACATGGACAACACTCTTCACCAACTCCGGGGGGTCTGGGGGTAAGGTTAGGTTAGGCGATTTTGGCCACGGCAATTAACAGCGTATGACTACAGTCAACGTCATTTGAGGTGACTGACTTGCTAGAAACATAAACACGACATACAGATTTATGATTTTCCTTTCGAAAGAAAGTCTGGACCGTATCAACTGTAGAGCACATCCTCGGGCATGAGAAATGATCGGACCCTCATACCCAAATTTCAAAAGTCACCGAAAGATACCGCCAAAAAGTATAGCTTTATCACTCATCCACAATCCTTATCACGCATCCACTTTCCTTATCACGCATCCACTTTCCTTATCACGCATCCACTATTCTAATCTCCCATCCACTATTCTTATCACACGTCCACTTTCCTTATCACACGTCCACTTTCCTTATCACTCATCCACTATTCTCATCGGCAATCCACATTTTGGACCAATATTTTAGGCAAATCGGTTTCCACTGGGAGTAACACTGGGGGGTCTCCCCCAGCGACGCTCGGAGAGCTAGTCCTAATATATAAAACAGAGACACGTGTGGCGCTCCGTTTCCGACTAGGTACGGCTTTTGAACTAGCGTAAGGAAACGGCCAATGAGAAAATTAGATTTTTTCCGCGGGCGGTCTCCCGGCGGCGGCGGACCCGTCGCTGCGTAATCAGTCTCTCTTATCACTTTTTCACGATTTTTTTCAGATTTTTCAATTTTTTCAAACTTTTTCGAGTTTTACCCCCCCGGGGGGCTCTGGGCGGCCCCGTTCGGACCTTATTCGCCTTCCCGTCGGATTTAACGGCCCCCAGCACCCGCGCTTTTTTCGTTTCGACGATTTCTCGGCCGAGATCACGCGCGAACCGTGCGCCGCCGCCGCGCGCCGTCGTCGCGCTTTTCGTTCGAAAAGTCGAGTTTTACCCCCTTTCGGAGCGTCGCGCGGCCCCGTCCGTCACCGGATCGCGTTTCTCGCCAAATCTATAGGCCCCGCGCGACGCTATTTCGTTTACGACGGGTGCCCCGGAGGAGAACTCCGACTGATTCTATTAGCCGTCGTCGATTTTGGCGCCGTTTCGAACGGTTTTTCACACTTTTTCGTCTACCGATCGAGTTTTACCCGTCTTTCAAACGTCCGATCTCCCCGCTCGCGACGTATTCGGAATCCCCGCTAAATTTACCGACGGCGCCCGCCCCTACTCCGTTCCGGGCGAGTGCCGCGGTCGAGTAAAATCCACGACAGCAGAGCCCGCGAAGCGCCGCCGTCGAGTAGGTGTATTACTATATACAGGCCCTGTATATATGCGTAGAAAAGTCCGATTCTTTTCGCGTAAATCGCGTTCGCTTCGTAAAAACGTCCGACGGTAGACCGCCCGACCCGGGAGACCGCGGCGTTCGCGTTTCGCCTCGGCACCGAGACGACTTAATAGGCATTGATTTCACTCCTTTTCTCATCTCAGTAGGTAGGTAGGTCGGTTAGGGCGTTAGGCAGGTTACCCGTGGGTCGAGCGTTCGATGCCGGCCCCGGATCGTGGAAATTTGCGGCGGCCGTGTTAAATCGAATTATTTTTTTTGCGTTTTTTTTTTCTTTCATATTATTCGTATTTAACGAAAATTTTATGATTTTTTTTTCAAAATTTGAGTTTTACCCTTATTCGCGTTCCCCGTACTTCGTTCGCGTCGAGTGCGGCGTACAGGCATAGGTATATACATGCTACTCATATATTTATATATTTGATAGACGATATGACAACAGAAGGAACTGTAGGTACATGCATCTTATAATAAATGTAGACTTCTAAGAGTTGATACGGCGCGGTGGTTGGTTAAGTTAAATTATTATATAATAATATATATCCTAGCTCGAGTCGACGGTGGATGTGACAGAAACGTTCGAATACTTCAACACACAGTGTGTATTACAATATATTATTATTAATATTTAACCACATAAACATTGCTCAATAAATGTAGACAATAAAAGCAATAGCTGTGTATATCAATTATTTGTATTATTTGTATTTCATGCTCATGATTAAATATACAACACTATACAACACTATACTATGTAGTAGTTAAATATTATATTACAGTTTTACTCTTAGTGTAGCATACAAAATCGACGCAGTCGGATTGCCTATCCACGGAGACAACTACATTCCATCGAGTGACTGACCTGCTAGACCCCAAAAAAATCACGGCGGCTATAATTTATGACACCGTCCGAAGGTTACGTGATTTGGCGTTGGCTAATCCACCATTCCTTACAAAATTCCATTATCCTTATCTTGAATCCACTATCCTTATCACAAATCCACTATTCTTATTATAAATCCAATATCCTTAACACTAATTGTTATCACAAATCCACCTTCCTTATCACTTTTCAATTTTACATACCCCTTTTCTAATCACGAATTCTTATCTCTATCTCACCATCGATAGCCTTATCACCCATACACCGTGTCGGCTCGAGTCGACGACTGGACCACAAGACCGCTATGGCGTCCGACATGGACAACACTCCTCGCCAACCCCGGGGGGTCTGGGGGTAAGGTTAGGTTAGGCGATTTTGGCCACGGCAATTAACAACGTATGACTACATTCAACGTCATTTGAGGTGACTGACTTGCTAGAAACATAAACACGACATACAGATTTATGATTTTCCTTTCGAAAGAAAGTCTGGACCGTATCAACTGTAGAGCACATCCTCGGGCATGAGAAATGATCGGACCCTCATACCCAAATTTCAAAAGTCACCGAAAGATACCGCCAAAAAGCATAGCCTTATCACTCATCCACAATCCTTATCACGCATCCACTTTCCTTATCACGCATCCACTATTCTAATCTCCCATCCACTATTCTTATCACACGTCCACTTTCCTTATCACTCATCCACTATTCTCATCGGCAATCCACATTTTGGACCAATATTTTAGGCAAATCGGTTTCCACTGGGAGTAACACTGGGGGGTTTGGGGGTCTCCCCCAGCGACGCTCGGAGAGGTAGTCCTTATATTATAAAACGCTAAAATCGCCGACTCTGTCGGCGGGGAGCGCTGCCTGTGCCGTTTAGAGAGAACCAATGAAAAAATTAGATTTGCCGATTTTTTCCGAGCCGCGCCTTATCACCGCGCCTTATCAATTTTTGCCCTTTTTCCGGTCTTTTTTTCCGAAATATCGACTTTTACCCGTTTTTCGGACCTCCCGGCTCTCCGTTCTCGCCTTATTCGCCTTCCCCGCCTCATTTAACGGCCCCCGGTACGTGCGCTTTTTTCGTCACGACCGTTTCTCCGCGGAGATCGCGCGAAAACCGACGCGCCGTCGTCGCGCTTTTCGTTCGAAAAATCGACTTTTACCCGTCTTTTGGACGTCCCACCACCCCGTTCTCGCCTCATTCGGAATCCCCGCTAAATTTACCGACGGCGCCCGCCCCTACTTCGTTCCCGGCGAGTGCCGCGGGCGAGTAAAATCGACGAAAAGAGCCGCCGCGGCGTCGTTATTCTCCTCGGCGGCGGCGAGACGCCTTAAGAGGCGTTGATTTCACTCTGATTCACATCTCAACGGCTAGGTAGGTAGGATTAGGGTGTTAGGCGAGTTACCCGACGGTGGAGCGTTCGACACCGACCGCGGCGGCGGATTTGTGTTAATCTGCGGCGGCCGTGTTAATTCGAAATTCTTTTTTTTTCGTTTTTTTTTTTTTTTTATTACGATTCTAAAAGTTTTTATTTATACAAATAAAGTATTGTTACTATGATTTAAAAAAAGCACTCGACTTATTTTTTTGTGTTTATCTTTATACAACAGTACACTGACCTTAAAAAATTATTTTATTTTATTTTTAAATTTTATTATTATTTTTACAAGTTGACATTTTAAATTTACATAATATAATTATCTATCTATATGGATATAATAATATAAATTAATTAATAAATAGACGATTGATAAATAACTATATTGACTATATTTAACATACTATGTAGTATTTATTACTTGATATATTATGACAGTTTTTAGGTGAATCATTCATATAAATTTAGTGTAACATACAAATACTGCTACAGATTCTAAATAATACAATATTAATAAACAAAATAGAACTTTATATACCTATATTTAATTAAAGTCTGAAAATTAAATTGTATAATGATACTATTTGATATAACTTATATATAGGTAGAGTATTATATGGAACCAACTATTTATTTTAAATATAATAAATTAGGTCACACTTGATTTTATTATCTACACATATACTGTTTAACATGGGATGGATTATATGGGATAGTTCTATAAAATATACTTGAAAAGATGATAGTAATATAACACACCTACAAGTATATTCTATGTAGTACTAAATATATTACAGTTTTTAGGTGAGATGATTGTTTGAGGTAATGCAATTTGGTAATTTTAATTTTATGTATGATACAAAACTGCTGCAGATACTATATAATACAATAATAATTTATTATAAACTAATAGATCTTCATGTAGGTATTTAATTTAATTCTGACAGTTAAATTTTATAATGATATCGCTATACTATTTGATGAACTAGGTTTATATATAAATTAACAATATATAATTATTGATCGATATGACTATACTATAGGTAGATAGGTTTTATTCATCATTAGCATAAAATCAAGTTAATTAATAGATAATTGATAAATAATTATATATAATTGACGCCTTAAGAGGCTTTGATTTCATTCCTATTCTCATCTCAGGAGCTAGGTAGGTAGGATTAGGGCGTTAGGCAGGTTACCTGACGGTGGAGCGTTCGATACCGGCCGCGGCGGATCGTGGTAATTTGCGGCGGCCCTGTTTAAATCCGAAATTCTTTTTTTCGATTTTTTTTTTCGCGAATTATTTATTTTATTATTATATATTATTAATAATTCTTTTTAGCCGTCGCCGCGTTCGGTTTGAACGATAATTGACGATTCTAAAAGTTTTAAACGTCTCACCACCCCGCTCGCGACGTATTCGGAATCCCAGCTAAATTACCTAGCATATATATATTATTATTATGTATTTATTATGTACCTAATTGTCTTTATTTCAGTATATATGTTTATCGGACTACAATAAAACCACACGGTATATACACACCGGAAACGTAAAAATATGCGATTTAAGGTTTTAGTACACACGATTTCTACGAATTAACATGTTTAATACAGAATTCGTCGTTGTGAAGAAATGGCTCAAGTGCTATAGATTTAATTGTACATTTCATCTCGATAGGTAGTTCGGTAGGTTAAGGCGTAGGACATGTGTAACACTAAGGTAGGCGGTTCGATAGCGGCTTAATCCGATGGATTGCGGAGGCCGTCTGAATAGCATGGCCGCCCGAAATCTCATTTTTTTTTTTTGCGTTAGTTATAGTACAATATTATATATTATTATTTTTAAAATGTATATTTTTATGGTTGATAGTACCGCAATAATTAACATTGTCTGCTATGTATATACATTTATTTTTGTCGCTTTGCCGTTCTAACTTAGATTTTTTCTAAATATATAAATATATATATATATTATATTATTTTATAATTTATATATATATATATATAATAATTTACGGTATTCTGTCCGTCGTGTGTTCGGCAATATTCGTAATCAGCGATAATATGTCGATTCGTGGAAAACGGTGGTAATAAACGGTGGTAATATCCCGGTCTTGCGGTGGTGGCGCGTATTATTATTGTCGTGTTTCGCGGCGGTAGAGTGGTGGGGTAAAAGCGCGTCGTCGAACCGGGTCGGGTCCGCCGATACAAGTTCATACAGCTACAGACGACCGTGCAATTCGTCTAAAAACAAATTTGCACATTCGCTACCTACGCAATACACCGGTGAGTCTTAAGTTTTTTATTAATACCTTATTCCCCGTGTGGCTGTGTGTATAATGACAGCGCGTGTCGTACGGACACCAGCGTTTCATTCTACACATTATTAGAATAATAATAACGATACATAATGTAATAATATGCACGGTATTCCGACGAAACCGCGTTTCGTGTAGTATACCATGTGCTCAGGTCTAGCCGATTTATGTAATGTTGAATGATAGTTTTTAAGATATCTTTTTAGTATATAAAATGTATGTACATTACGCACACACCATAATAATATCATGTACTATACTGTTCTAAAAATAACGCCGATTTATATTTATTATTAACCGATAACGTAAACTGATTAGAACGCAGTGTAATTTGAGTTTATATAATTTGTTTTCCATATTTATACTTAATACCTTAATATTACCTTTTAAAATTTAAATAATATATCTTTAGGCCCATCACTATGGTCCAATATTGTGTGCTTTGTGGGAACGTTGATGGTATGGATGGCGTTTCAGTTCATTGGTATTTATCATTGTGCATGTACAACACAATAACTACTCTTGACATAATTATAACAAAAACTATATTCATAATAATAAATAATAATATGATGATTATATTAGTTTCCCAACGAATGCTGAACGGAGGCGTCAATGGTTGATGTTCGTCGAGAACAACGGTGTCAATGCCCGACAGATATTAGCCTCCTCCAAAATTTGTTCCAGGCATTTCGTTGCCGGTTACGATTATGGCGGCGTTG
>JANEHU010001927.1:0-26461 GCA_027563435.1 Nasonovia ribisnigri | reverse complement strand
TTGTTAATTCTAGACAAAAATATTTTTTCACTTATCTTACAGATTGTGATGACGTCAGCTGATGGTTTTATTAGTCCTCCTCTATTTTTTATGTCAATGAGTGCATGTTGTTTAGTGTTATCTTCAAGAGCGTCACAACAGATGCGACAAGAAATGATTTTTTTCAATTGTTTTACCACAAAACCTTAAATATATTGAATTATATCTTCTTTATATGAATCTATTTCTACTACATCATCTTGTTGTTCATTATCGTCTGTAAAACTTTGTTCTTCCTCTACACATAGAATATTCAGAAAATTTTCTTTTACAATCTGTTTGTGACTAGATACTTGTAAAATACTGGTTGAATCTTGTGGGGCACAATTAGCATTTTTAGAAACTGACAATTCGGTATGAACCAGTAATCGTTTGTAAGTGGCTTCAAACTGTGCTGCTGTTGGATTGTTATTAAAACCTCCTCTTGATCTAACTGAAGAAAATAGAATTTCCAGATGGTCTTGCGAAATTTTGTATGAAAGGATAAAATCCATTTGTCCAGTCTTAATTACATTTTCAAATAATCTTTTCATACTCTGGAGACAAACAATGAGACCATTAAAACCAGTTTTTCGTGGGGATGAGAGTATGTTTGAATGGTCTTTACTTTGTAGTAATTGTAAATAATTTATAGATGAATTAATAAAATTATTCATATCTTTCTCATCTTCTAGAAATAATGGTTTTTTGTACTGAAGCTTGCTTAAAAAATTTCTAGTGTTTAGAAAGTCAAATATATCATTTATTTTGCGACAAAATGTAATTGTTGCATCACAATTTTCAAAATGTTGTATTTCTTTTGTTTTACAATATAATAATGCATCTGCTACACTTGTACTTAATACTTGTGCAGCCAAGCAAACCTTCATTTTTTCTTTTGTATAGTAAATATGTCTAGACCGAATTTTTGTAGCCAAATGCAACTCCTTGTCTTCTTGAAGCTTCACTAGTTCTTTAAAATATTTCCACTCTATAGCATTTCCGTCAGCATCATATAATATTCCCCAATCTCCAATCGTATTTCTGACTAGCTTTAGCATATGAGCTGGGTCTAAAAATATACATACTTCTTCTTTTGTCACTGGGTGGAGAAACGATGAAATTTGATTGTGTAGATCTGCTCCTAAACGTCTGGCCATTGAAATATTGGAAGCAGCTCCGTCGAATGTAATAGTTTTTACAATGGCACCGGTTTCATGTATATTAATTAGACATGTCTCAAGGAGATTGGCTTTTTCTTCAGCAGTTAATCCATTTATTAAGAAGTATGCAACAGGGATTTTCCAGTGTGAATTTAGAGCAACAATTAAGAAAACAAGAACTTCTGTGGCTTTTGGCATCGCATCAGAATCATTAGTTTTGTGTCCATAATTAATATATCCCTGTAAGTGTTTACCATTAAAATGTACAGCTTCTCTGATAGACATTTCATCCATGATTAAACCACACACTAAATTTAAATTTTTTTGTTTCATTTCAATTACTTTCACTGCAATTGCATTTAATGATTCTTGAGTAATTCCTGGAGACCCATCAATAGTAGAATACCACTTACGTATAGTGCTTGGATGAGGTAAACATTTATCAAAAGTTTTTCTCACATAACTATATGCAGCAGGTGAATAGAAGTGCAATGTGAGAGCAAAAGTTCGCAGTTCTGGAGTTACTGTGTTTCCTGAACATTTATGCAACTGCTTCAACACAATTTCATGCAGACTACTTGACAGCGTTTCCTAAATGTTAATAAAGCACTAGTAAATACAAGCCTATTCATTTAATTGAATCGATACTATATAATACTTACCTTCAGAACTGTAAAACAATTATCTGATATCATTTTTTTGTCATCTTTGAGATGTTTCACTAAATCATTTAATGTCTTTACTTTTTCAGCCAATATTGCATTTTTTTTATGTAGGAACTTAATTCGTTTTCGTTGATTTTCTACAGTTGCATGCGAAGCATTCCAAAATGCCAACCTACTATTAGGGCTGTCAATTTCTTTCACATGTTTAAAATCACCCACAAAACATTTTCTTTTTCTGTAAAATGTAATTAATAAATTACATTTTTTATTAGATTAAATACATTGCAATTTAATTCAAGTAATACAAATGTAACAATCCTAGGACAGTTATCTTTAATTTCTGTTTAAAATATTAATTGTGTTTAATTATTTTCTTAATTTTATTTTATGTGAATTTAAACACAATTGTCAATTAATATTTTAAACAGAAATTAAAGATAAATGCTCTAGAATTTGTATATTTATACTACTAATACATATTATATAATATGCTACTTTATGTTATGAATTCATAAAACTTACTTATTAACAGATACATCTGATGACGACTTTTCTTTACTAGCTTTCATTTCTACTACATCCTTTCAGTGACTGCAGTTGATACAAGAACTGTGTCTAGTGCTTCTCCTGTTATACCTAAAAAAGTAAAAACATAACTTAACAATAGGTACTAGGTATTAAAATGTACGGAACAATATTATTATTTGTCTTACCTGACATTGAACGGTCTAAAGATTCCAATGGTTTAGCAAATAAATCTGATACTGACAATGTCACTACTTCTTCCACTGCATTATAATCAGAATCAGTATTTGACTCACAAAATAATGATCTACGTGCAGCTAAAATGTTTAAATATTTTTTTATTATACAGTTCTTATAATATATTTAACCATAGGTACTAGGTATTAAAATGTACAAAAACAATATTATTATTTGTCTTACTTGACATTGAACAGTCTAAAGATTCCAATGGTTCAGCAAATGAATCTGATACTGACAATGTCACTACTTCTTCCACTGCATTATAATCAGAATCAGTATTTGACTCACAAAATAATGATCTACGTGCAGCTAAAATGTTTAAATATTTTTTTTATTATACAGTTCTTATAATATATTTAGCCATTTTTTTATCAACATTTAATTATTTTAACTTACTTGACATTAAAATACTTGGGACAGCATTTTTTTTTAGTTGTTTTGTTTTAAATAAACTGGTAGCTGTTATTTCGTAGTCTAAATCAGGATGAAAATGTAGCTCACAGAGTGTACAAGTTTTTGTAAGCTTTAAAAATGGATTACTTTTTTCAAGAAATTTAATCCATTCCTTAGAAGTATCGCCTTTTGGAATTCTAAAAATTTAGAAAAATATTAAACATAACTAATAGTGTAAAATATGTGGACCTAATTGTTGTTTGACAAGTTTTTTGATTTTTTTAAAATGTGTACTATAAAAATAAATACCTGTGAAACTTAATACCTTGACCAGCTTTGGAGTTGCACCCTTTAACTGAACAAGTTTTAACCATTTTGTATGTTAAAAAATTCAAAAACAAAAACAAATGTAAGCATAAGTAAGTACGTTTACGTAATGTCGATGTCCGGTTAATTACACAACAAACCATAGACATATAAATTAAATTAAAATTAAAAATAAACCTATATATATATAGGTTTATAAATAGTACTACTTGGTTTATAGGTCTATTAAAAATAAAATCTAGCACCATAATTTTTTTTTTGAATATTGGGAACACTGTTTTTCCCCCACAGTCTTTTTTCTCTCTTATTTTCATATTGACGCCACGTTTCTCTCTCTGTGCCTAGTCCATTAGTTTATAGGTCTATGCATTACACATACCCTTGCAAAAATGGCATAACTATTGTTGAAGACTGTAAATAAAACATTTTATTAAGGGATTAGTTAAAAGCTGGCTAATATTTGATTTTAAAATGGCTATTTTTAAGACAAATGCTTGTTAAATTATTTTAAAGTGGATAAATAATACTTGCAGCATTATCATTATTAATCAAAGCATCAGCACAATTAAAATCACCAGCAAAGTTCAAAGTATCATTATCCGAAGCAGTTATGCAATTTGAATCAACAACACAATGTGAATTCATAGATGTTTCTGCTAGTCCATCCATTATTATTGATGAAATACTGTAACCTAATTAATGCTAAAATACTAATCAAAGATTTAAAAATAATAATATATACAAGTTTGAAAATAACATTATTATATACAAAAAAATAGGTATGGTTGGAAAAATTAAATTATTAAAAAAATTCTTTTAGACGAATCATTAATCTGCCTGATGAGGTAGGTGTAATGTTAATAGGGGGTCCACTGAATTCTTCTATTTTAAAAATCAAACAATTATTTACAATGGTTCTATCTTTATCAACTTCAAATGATTCAAAATGTGAATTAAAGTTTTCTATTTTAATCTGTTTAACTAGTACATAGATTATTAAAAAGGGATTATCAATAACCACTAATTCTAATATCTCAAATAAATTCATTTCTTCAATAAATTTTGTTAAATAATATCCTCCTTTGTAAACTGTCCCCATGAACTCTATTTGATTGTAACATTGAAAAACAGATTTGCCTGATGTGGTAAGAGAAATGTTGGTAAGTATAGTATTTGAATATAAGCTGCTTATACAATGTTTTTGTTTCAAGACAATGTGCAAAGTATTAATAGGTTGTAGTAAAATATAAGCAAATTTATATTGACATTTTTTTGCTAATTTCAAAGTAATATTTTTCCGTGATGATGTGGTACGTGCATAAGCTTTAAGTTCTTTGTGTTTCCCTTCAAAGCGAAAGCACCAGTAATGTCTTGGAAGTCCTGCATATCGAATAATAGTGGGATAATGCGTTAAGAAATGATGCTTAGGTTTTAGTGTATCATTAAATAGCCTTATATACATAGAGTTATGCTGATGTATCAATTGCTTAAGATATTCAATTTTGCTTTCAGTAAACTTGTATGATAGAAGCATATCAATTATTTTAACAAGTGTTAAATAAAATTGCCAAACTTCATCATTTTCAGGAACAAATTCACCGACCATGATAGAAAAAAAGTGAACAAATGTCATCATTTCTCTAGCTGACATCTTTAAATGACATTTGTTTAAATGTTGTTCAGTAATTTCAGGAGATATATTACCAACTTCAATTGGTCCATAATTAAAATTAGTTTTTTGTTTATTTAAAGTGGTCAAAGAAATAATCTGTGCTATGTTAGTATAATATTTAATAATATGACACATATCATAATGGCATATGCCTTCAAAGACATCGTGCATAATATCTACACAATAATTTTCAACGACATGAAAATGTTTAATAGAGTTTAAAATTGAGTTTTTATAAATTCCAGTCTCACTGAAGTTCATTTCGCTACATCTTTTAAGTAGTTATTAGCATTACGCATAGATGAGCCATCTTCTTCACAAAGCTTATTTGCAATAGTTTTATGAGTCTTACAAAACCGGCAATAATAGTTGGAAGAAAATGATTTACTGAATTCAAGTATACTATTGAGCCCCAAGTTGTCCCCCAAAATTAATCCAAGAATAAAATAAACTTTAAATTCACCATGTTCAGTTGTAATAATTATTCCTTCATTAGCAAGATAATTAATTTCATCAATTATTTGCAATAAACATGGATCATTTCCAAATTCTTTAAAATCAATTGATTTAATTAATGCAGCTAGAAATATATTTGATAATTTAGAATTATTTTCAATAAGAGGAAAACTATAATAAATGGCTGCAATAGATTGATATGTGGCATGAGATCCTAGTGGATTATTTATCTCAAAATCATCTATGTATAAAAAGTATGGGAAAACTATTTTTCCTTCATATTGAGATGTCTTTTGTTTCCATAAATTTCCTTGTACAAAATTTAAGAAAGACGTTTTGTCAGTTTGGAAATTGACTAGTCTATCATAACTTGTTTTGAAATTGTTACCATGTTCAAAAAGTTGTTTAAATTGGAACTGTAATGGTAATAGAGCACCTTTAGTTACTTTTTCATTATAACAAATCTCACCACTATAAGAAACGGGACACATTTGATTATTAATAGTTATCTGTTGGACTTTGCATAACAAGTTATTGCTTATAAGCCAATTATTTAAGTGATACTCAGTACTACAATAATTAAATGGATTTACTATTAATCCCTCAAGCCTATTAAAAGTAGAAACTAATATAGGTTCTGAAATATTAATTTTAACCATATTTTTAAGAATGGATGCAATAGGTTTCAAAATATTTTCTGTCATCCCAGATTGAATATAAAGCACATCACTATTATTGAAATTGTTATTATTGTATAAGCTAATGATAAATTTTAAAGTCGATTCATACAATTCATTTGCAGATTTTCCAAAGTTAAATGGATCTTTAAGTTCATCATAATTATTAATACTATCTCTGGTAGAATATTCTATACTTGGGGCCATATTAGTAGTTTCTTGTACACAGTTACCACTTTGTAGACTAGGAAATGTTTTAGACATAACAACTGTATGCTTCTTATTGACATGCCTTTTAAATGATGACAAGCAATTAAATGATTGTGAACAAGCATCTTCCAAACATGTATATAAACTATCAGGCTTAAGTAAATGAATTAATTTATAATGTACAACTAAAGCTTTCAATTCACCTACAATATCACAATTGCAAATATAACATATCATAATGGATACTTACCTGATAGACAGAAGAAATTTAAGATCGCAAACTCGCAATCAGTGTTGAGTTCAGATAGCAAAAATAACATCTAGATAAATATTAGATTACTAGCTAAATCAATATCTAGATTAATATCAAGATAGAATATTCAATTTTTATCTAGATAAATATGTAGATAAAATTTTTTCTTCTAGATTTATATCTTACAATAGTTAATTTGTATTAATGCTTGACATGTTATTGCCGTTATTGGATTCTTGGTTGAGTAATTGATTAAGGGATGCAAACCAGGAAGGCTCGTTTCAAGGTGTCTCGTGTAAAAAATATATTATCTAATGAATAAATATACATATAAAATATTTAAATACTTATATATTATATTTAGCATACAGTAGGTACCAATTTCAACGTGTAACAAAATATTAAATAACCAAAATCATGGTTAATTACTAATTAACATATATTTTCTGGTTTAAAAAACTAGTTTATATTTTTTATATTACATTCAAACTGCAAATTAAAATATAAATACTAAATTAAAATAAGTACAAAAAAAAATAATAATAACAAGTAAAAAATCTTTTGTTCCTTTTGAAAATATTAATTATATAATAAAACATAATTGATTTATTAAAACTACATACGACTCGTACAAGTATAAATACTAATAATATTTTAATTGTTAAACAAATAAATTATAATGATATGTCGCTTGTTTAGTTCTTTGACTTGCAACATAGTAACATCTCAAACGTTTTGTCTCCTAGACGATTTCTCCTGTGTGTTAATACTTGGATCGCTCCACTAAACAGTCGTTTCACTGGAGCTGAAGATGGAATAGTTGTGTTGTATTTTAAGAACACTTGTTTAATTATGGGATAATCTTCTAAAACACTAAATTCTTTTTTGGGAGAATTTAAGAACGTCAAAGCCTGGGGGCCAATTCTTGAAATCATAAGGTATGTCCACACTAGTGCGTTTTCGTTTTCGACAGTCGATTCCACTTGCGTTTCAACTTGCTCTTCGTCATTCGACAAGCGCATGCGATTGTTGAGTGCTTTAAACGCATGCTTTTTACTGTCCACACCTGTGCGTACACGATCAGTCGTTTTTCAACGTGCGGACGTGCGGTTAGATTAAAACTAGAAGTAATGTCAGATTCTAATTTACTTCTCGGTATTTCTGCAGCGTACTACATAATCGCGAATGCGAAAAAGAAATGATAGCAATAGATAATAAGGTGTCAGGATATAGGAAAACCAGTAACAACGTTCGTTTCTAAATTATCGAGAGGCGTTTATTAAACGGAAAAACTTACAAAAAACAATATAAATAACGTATTACGGCAGTTCGCACCGTCGGCGGAGCACACACGTCGTGCACCGCGGTCGCGAAAAAACAGGACGAGGCTGTCAAAGTGGCCGTACACGGTCGAGTGGCTGAAGCGTATCAGTGCTGCCACTGGTTGCGCTAACATTCGACCGTCCTGACCGCTGGACCGTCCCCGGGCCAGACACCTCGTTAACATGAATATAAATGCAAAATAAATATAAATATAAAAAAAAAATTATTAAACGAATATAAACTGAATTGTTACTTTTTTTCTTTTCTTTTTTTTTTGATTTTACCCGGTTGTGGAATAATCCTCGAGGTACTTTGGTGTTTGTCGAGTTCTCGTACTGCGCTTAGGACCCATCGTGGTCTGCTCGACTCTTCCTTCCCCGTTGTTGCTTGCGAGGATCTCGTCGTCTTTGGGTGGGTTGACGGTACCATCGTCGTCTTTATCACTGTCGTCCTTGCCCTCATCGCTGTCGTCCTTGCCCTCATCGCTGTCGTCCTTTTCGTTCAGGACCTTCCACGATTTGAGCTGCGAGACATGTGCCGTCGTGGCATACACTTCGTGCCCGTCTGTTGCGAGTTCGGCCACGCGATAGGTGTCACCTGGCAGTACCTCCATAATCTGAAGTGGTTTTACGCGGTATTTGGGTTGTAGTTTTGCCGAAATATGCGGCACTGGTGGTTTTGTCATAACCACTACCTCTCCAAGTTCGTACTTTACTCTAATACCTTCTACTGTAGTTTTGGTTAAAAATTCTTCATTAGTAATTTTACCACCGATTACACATTTTTCCCAGTCATCAATCCATATCAAAGTTTCTTTTAATACCTAAAAAAATATTTTAAAGTTATACTTTATATATAATACAATATATATATTTATTAATTCAAACCTCAATATCAGCACTATTTTTCCTGATCCCTTCAGCCGGATACTTTCTGTTTAAGGCATCAAATGCTCTATTTATTTTTCTGGTGAACTGCTCAGTTTCTTGACTTCCTTGAAGACAAGTTATCTTTTGATGCTCCCTATAAAACTTAAGTCCGTCAGAAACTGAGTCGCTGAATACCTGCAAAAATATAAAATTGTTTAGAAAATCAAATGAAAAGTTAGTACTATACTTACCTGGGTGGCTAATTTTACAGACATTTTTGATAAACTATCAAGTAATAGATGTCTATCTGTTAATTTAGGACATACTCTCTTGATAGCTGGAAGATTTTTGTCATAATTATGTAATTCAATATAATGGTACCAACTTACATAATTTTTTTCAGGACTTATCTAAAAGGTATATATAATAAAAATTAGTATTTGTAAAAATTAAATTAAACTGTAATATATAGTAAAAAAAATTAGACCTTTAAATATTTTTTATCATGAAGTCTGTTTCTTATATTTTTGAACAGATGTGGAACATCAGAAAAAATAAACACTTTTCGATCATCCATTAACGGATGAGTAAAGTAGTGTTTTACATTATATTTTATGCCATTAACTCCAAAAATGGTCCACATTTTTCTATTAGTGGCTGCTCCATCACAAACAAGCCCATCAACAAATGCACCACTTTTTTCAAACAAAATAATAGCTATCATAATAAGTTGAGCTAAAACTGTTCCTATTTACGCTTATACTTTCCCTGAGAGATATTTCATCGAATACTCACATCCCATGCTTTTCAGAATTTGACATCAGGGAAAATTTTTTTTATAAGAGAAGATAAAAATCTTTATCAAATCCACATTTAGATTTTACTAAAGACAGATATCTTCTAATTGTTTTTGGGCATGGTAATGGTAATATCTGCTGGTCAAGTAAAAACTTGTAAGTACATGTTGACCTATAGAACATATTAATTAAATAAACATGAAATACCTAGATACCTATCTATATAAATAAAGAAGTAAAGTAGTTAATGAATAAAATCATTAAATACTTATTTATATTTCAAATTTATCTTATACTTACCTTATATAAAGCAGCATACATAATAACAACCAATCTTCTGAATAACGACGTCCTTTTACATTTTTTACTTTACTACAATTAATAATCTCTTTAATCAAAACACTCTGTGATTCATTTACATTCATATTTTTGTGCAAATCATCCACATAAGAATTTGACACTAATTGCATTTTACTTTTTAGTTCATTAAATTTTAATTTCAAATTTTGAATAATACTATCTTTCCTGATAAACAATAATTTTTATAATTCATGATTCCATGAATGTGTTTAAAGATAAATAGTATATACACAACTTTACTATTTTCAAAATAATAAAAAATAATGTTACCTCAAATTAGATTTCTGTATGTTATGTTGAGTTTTAAATAAGTGTTTAAGAGTCTCAGTTCTTGTAGGTGTTAATGTTGGACCTAATCTTTTTTTTCTGTTTAATTTCAGCGATAATTGAATATTAGATTTCATAGCTCTTGAAATATTCATTAGCCCTACACACCATTTGCATCTTTGCTTAAACATATTATCAGTATGGAGTTCACATTTAAGACTACGCCAGACATTGTCTGGATCTAATGTTGCGTATTTTATTCCAATTCCTAATAAATTCAATAATAGTTTAAATTAATACAAATCAAATATTTTAAACTTTTATACCTAGGTAAGTACATGTTTTGTTACCTGGACAATTGTCAACTGATGGTCCACCAATGCATGTTGACATTTGGCTAAATTTGAATATAGAGTGCTCAATGTCTGATTTGTTTGTTGGAAAATGTTTGGTTAAGAAAGTGAAATGTGATAGGTCTAGTTCTCTATTAGTGAAGTAATATTTTACACTTAAATCAATCTTAACCAAAATTTGTTTTTCAATCATCATCAAAAGATTTTCACTCATATATGATTTTAAAAAACAAAATGCCACAACATTATGTTCTAAATGATATGTCCAACCAACAGGCAAATCGATTGTAGGAACTATTTTAACAAAATCTTCAAATATTTCCTAAAGTAAATTTGTTTAATTAATAACACCACAAATTATTATATGAACATAGGTGTGCTCATGTGGGATACCTATATACGTGTTTAGCAAAAATGAAAAATCAGATACTAACAATTTCAACATTTTCTTCTGCATATCTACACAAAGCTACATTTGATGATAATTTTGAGGTGTGACTGGGTGAAGTTTCAAAAATAGAAGGAACTGCTCCAAAATTCAGTTCTGGCCGTGAACGTAGAGCCCAAGACTAGATATAAGTATTAAGTAATTGTGTTAAATAATAATTAATAATTATCTGTGGGGCCAAAAAGTTGCCAAAAATTGTGTTGTGATTGTATAATATTACCTCAGAGCCTAAGTTTTCAGAGCCATAATATGTCCTTTTAACGTCTTCAGTTTTAAAATGTTTGGCACATACAAATTTGACATTAGTTTCTCTGTTGTTAACCGCACAAACTACATTAATCCACTGAGATTTTAAGTAGTCATCTTTTGGTACTGAAAATAATGTTACACGTTCAGTTGTCACTTTGGAATTGCGAGTTGAACAATTTATAACGCTACATAATCGACCCATTGTAAATAAATATATTATAATTTTAAAATATTTTACTAAAAAATATCAATACTATAAGCTTAGATATATTAACTAAGATGTAGTAAGCATGAACTAAGATATCGTAGTTCGTGGTAGTAAGATGACTAGTAAAATGTACTCTAATATCTATGTCATAATTGTATTTTATTTTAGTTCGTGCTTAAAATAAATGTAGAACTTTGTAGTTACTACTGATGTTAATAGATGGCGCTTTATTCACCAATGCACCGACGAGCAAGATTTTCTGACCGTATCACCCACCCCCTCCGCCCTATAGTGTTCAGTCCTGTATATCTTAGTTCGTGGTATAAAGCATAGAGTAATACAGAGAGGCCGTTCCATCTGAATATTGAAGCGCAAAGTGGACGAATGGATCTTCGCAGGAAAAATTAAAAATTATTCCAATATGGCGTTACAACACTATGATAGCAATAGATAATAAGGTGTCAGGATATAGGAAAACCAGTAACAACGTTCGTTTCTAAATTATCGAGAGGCGTTTATTAAACGGAAAAACTTACAAAAAACAATATAAATAACGTATTACGGCAGTTCGCACCGTCGGCGGAGCACACACGTCGTGCACCGCGGTCGCGAAATAACAGGACGAGGCTGTCAAAGTGGCCGTACACGGTCGAGCGGCTGGAGCGTATCAGTGCTGCCACTGGTTGCGCTAACATTCGACCGTCCTGACCGCTGGACCGTCCCCGGGCCAGACACCTCGTTAACATGAATATAAATGCAAAATAATTATAAATATAAAAAAAAAATTATTAAACGAATATAAACTGAATTGTTACTTTTTTTCTTTTCTTTTTTTTTTGATTTTACCCGGTTGTGGAATAATCCTCGAGGTACTTTGGTGTTTGTCGAGTTCTCGTACTGCGCTTAGGACCCATCGTGGTCTGCTCGACTCTTCCTTCCCCGTTGTTGCTTGCGAGGATCTCGTCGTCTTTGGGTGGGTTGACGGTACCATCGTCGTCTTTATCACTGTCGTCCTTGCCCTCATCGCTGTCGTCCTTTTCGTTCAGGACCTTCCACGATTTGAGCTGCGTGACATGTGCCGTCGTGGCATACACTTCGTGCCCGTCTGTTGCGAGTTCGGCCACGCGATAGGTGTCACCTGGCAGTACCTCCATAATCTGAAGTGGTTTTACGCGGTATTTGGGTTGTAGTTTTGCCGAAATATGCGGCACTGGTGGTTTTGTCATAACCACTACCTCTCCAAGTTCGTACTTTACGCCCTCATACCTCTTGCGGTCGTGGGAAATCTTCATTGCGCGTTGGGCGTCGACAATGTTCCGTCGTGCCTCCACCTGAATTTCCTGTGGGTCTCGCCAGTTATTTCGAGTGAGGCTCAGCGTAGGTAATATTCCCTTGTGGAAACGAGGTAGGTAACCGTGCAACGTCTCGTACGGTGTTTTTGTCGTTGATTTGTTCGGAGCCGTATTCAACATATTCTCGACGTATCGTAGTTGCGTGTCCCAATTATTATGTTCGGTGGCCGTAACACTAAGTAATGAGACAATTGTACGATTGGCCCTCTCTACTTGCCCGTTAGCCTGCGGGTGTCGTGTGGAGTTCAGTGTATGACGTATTCCTCGATCGCTACAAAATTTTCCGAACGCGTGGGCCGTGAAGCACGTACCTCGATCTGTAATTATTCGATCCGGTATGCCTCGTTCGTTACAGAATTTGTCTAAGACGCGTACTACTGCGGCGGCGTTGGTCGTCTTGCACGGGTATAACATCGTATATTTCGTCAGATTGTCCACCAACACGAGTAAATACTTATTTTTCGCTATCGTTGTTTCGAACGGCCCGAGGTGATCCAGGTGTATGATCTGGAAAGGTCGTCTCCCCGGCGGTATTGGGTGGAGAAATCCAGGTTTTGGTCCTGAGGGCTTCTTGTTTGTCAGGCAATCCACACACATAGCTATGTGTTGTTTAACATAACGCTTCATTCCGGCAAACCAGTAATCGTCGGTTATACGTGCAACGGTGCGTTCGTGGGCAAAATGCCCACCATGGTCATGTGCTGCAATAACCACGCCCTTACGCATGGATTTTGGTACAACAAGTAACGGCCGACCCCGGTGGACCTTATATAACACTCCCTCGGTTACCTGGTATCCAGTTGTCTCATTGTTGTTCTGCGCAGGTTCTCTGTTCAGGAGATCGATTATCCGGCGTGTGCCTTCATCCGTGGCTTGAAGTAACCGCACAGCTTCATGTTTTGTCATGGTCACTTAAGCTTCGACTCTGTTCGAAATTTCGACGTCAACCGCGTCGTCTGGTTCCGCTCCGTCGTATATCACACGGCTAAGGGCGTCGACGTGCGACATACGCGTCCCCGGTCGGTATTTAATTTCGAAGTCGAACTCTTGTAATACTTCGTACCATCGAGCAATCTGGGGTTTCGTTGTTTTGTGTACGTTTAAATACACCAGAGCTTGGCAATCGGTAATGACCGTAAATCGTATCCCCAGCAAATAATGACGTAGCCGGTTCAAGGTCCAGATTATTGCGTAGAGCTCGAGTCGACTCGAGTGGTATTTCGATTCGGCCGACGTAGCCCGCTTACTCACGGCGTAAATCATCCTCAGGTCGGTAGTTCTTACACCTTGGAACAGTATCCCTGACAATGCTTTCGCGCTTGCGTCGGTATGTACTTCCGTAACCGCCGCGTGGGGATTATACATGGCGACGACTGGTTCTGTACACAGCTTGTCCTTCAGTGTGTCAAAAGCCGTCTGTTGATCATCTTGCCAGCTGTAAGGCACGTCTTTTCCCGTAAGTTGGGTGAGTGGTTCTGCAATCTCGGCGTATTTTACGATAAATCGTCGGAAATATCCGGCGAGTCCTAGGAACCTCCTCACTTCATGCGCGTCCTTGGGCCGCGGAAAATTGGCTAGCGCGTCGACCTTCCGTCCCGGTCGTATTTCTCCTTCAGTGATTCGGAATCCGAGGTAGTCTAGAGTGCGCATGCCGAACGAACACTTGGACGGTTTTAACGTGAGGTTAGCATCCGCCAAGGCACTCAGAACCGATTCCAAGTCTTCCAGCATTTCGTTCCAAGTTCTCGAGGGAATAATAATGTCGTCGAGATAGGTGTGGACCTTACCGGCTTCCTTGAGGTCTTTAAACACGACAGACATCAATTTTTGGAAGGTCGCCGGGGCCCCCTTTAGCCCGAAAGGCATCCTCTCGAACCTGGCAGTTGTTTGTTCCGTTACAAACGCGGTTTTGTCCTTCGTTTTGTCCGTAAGCGGAATTTGTAGGAACCCATTGGACAAATCCAACGTCGTAAATATTCGTCCATTGGCCAGCTCGCTTAGTTGTGAGTCGACGTCGGGCATTGGAAAAGGTTGCGTCACAGTTTGTTGATTTAATTTTCGATAATCGACGCACAGTCTTTTTTCACCATTGGCCTTATCGACCAACAAGACCGGACTGGCGTAAGGCGAGGCGGAATCCGAAATAATGCCCGCTTGTTTCCATTCTTGAAGTATTTCGGCTATCTTACGTCGATCAGTCGGGGACGTTTTATAGGGTTTCATTTTGACGGGAATGCTATTGTCTGCCTCGACGATATCCATAGTCAGTAGATTCGTGCAGCCTAATTCTCTGATCGACTTTGCAAAGACGTGGCGGTATCGGTTGAGTAGGGACAACAACATTTTTCGACCGTCAGCGTCCACTCCGGGATCAATGTTCACTTCGTCGCCGTAGATCGGGTCCACGGGAAATCGTTCGTGTTCACACTCCACCGCCAGCACTTGTGCATCGCCACAAAACGTTTCGTCGGTCAATACCGTACCCTCGAGATGACAGTTTGTTTCTATTACTAGCTCGTTCCCTTGTTTATAATACCCAACGTGGGGAAGCTCTAGCCAGGTGCGTCCCACCAAGACGTCCACGGGAATCGAGTCATCGTCCACGATTTTCAAATCATGACTTTCGGCGGACACACCATCGATTGTCACGTTCGCCTGAGCCTCGCCTACCGCACTGGTACTAGGTTGGTTCACGCTGCCCACGGTGAAAAGCGGAATCGTCCGCGGCAGTACTGTTAAACCACACAACGTCGCGGCGGACTGGCGTACTAATACAGCTGAACAGCCGGTATCGATCAAACCCGAGATCTGGACGTCGTTTAACGAGATGGACTTCACGAATGGATTTGATCGTATAGCGGTGTGTGACGCATTGACCTGATACGCTTGTCCGGATTCACCATTATTGGATTTGCCCTCAATTGGTGTGGGACAGCCACTTCGTCGGTGTTGGTCTGAACCACATCCCGAACACTTCATCGGACGACGTGGGCGCGGACAGTCACGCGATATATGTCCTCTGCCACGACAATTGTAACAATGAATCGTCGACGTGGCTTCAGTGGCATCAGACGTCGTAGTAGTAGTTTTGTGACTCGTCGGGACATTCGTAGGCGCTACACTTGGTTTGTCGGCGTTACGCGGTACGGCGGCGTTTACGAAAGTCGCGGGTTGTTTAGTCCGATTTGTCGTCGCGGGCTGGAACAATTGTTGGCGCTTGGCACGCAGCTTCTCCCAGTCACGTAGATCGGACAACAATTCGTCAGTGTCGACTTGTTTCCTGCTAGACACCCAATCTGCCTGTTGTTGCGACCTAAGTCCTTCGAGGATATAGTCGCGTGTTTCGGCGAAGCTCAGGCTTAAAGAACGGCACAATCCGATTTTCGCGTAGTAATAGTCGATCGTGGGTTCATTCATTGCCTGAATCCGTGCTTCAAGTTCCCTCCATAGGTCTGCCTTACGCAGTGTACGCACGAATGCCTTCCGGAACCTCTGTACAAAATAGTCCCAATCCTCGAATACTTCTAGTAGGAACCAACTACGAGCGGCTTCGGTCACATGCGCACGTACATACTGGAGTCGATACCTTAACGGCCACTGGTTCACCTGTGCTAAACCATCGACGGAGCTAATCCAGTCGTCGGCTTGCGCACTCGTCTCGTGACCGGTAAAAGTCCAAATTGACGTGCCGACATCTGGCAAGATGCGGTAGTCAACGGACGGTGTCATGTTCACTGTCGGAACATTTGACGTCGTCGAGGCGGATGTTGGCAGGTCCGACGTCGGTGGTTGATTGTTCGAAGTCGCCGATGCTTCCAGTAGGCGCAATTTCTCTCGCAATTCGGACACTGTGTTGTACAAATCAAGATAGTCCGGAGCCTTAGGTTCCGACGGACCTTTGTTGCCTTCCATAATGTTTATTTTGTGATGATATGAAGATTTGATAACGGTTATCCAATCATCGAACGACCACTGATACGGTGCGATAGTACCGGTTACCAGGGTTGTTGTTACGTAACGTCGCCGACTCGAAGAGCGATATCAACATAACCTACAAAATCGAACTGCCGTTATCGGCACGCAACCACGTTTTTCGAATCGAACTTACGACGCACTCGGCGTTTTTCGACACGAACTTACGACGCCTCGGCGTTTTTCGGAACACAAACGTGATTTTCGGCGTAACGACGCAGACGGGAGGCGAATACGGAATTCGATCGGACTTTTCTTATTATAATACGCACTCGAAACTAGGTAGAATTAACAAAAAAAGACCGTATCCCACTTCTGAAATGATAGCAATAGATAATAAGGTGTCAGGATATAGGAAAACCAGTAACAACGTTCGTTTCTAAATTATCGAGAGGCGTTTATTAAACGGAAAAACTTACAAAAAACAATATAAATAACGTATTACGGCAGTTCGCACCGTCGGCGGAGCACACACGTCGTGCACCGCGGTCGCGAAAAAACAGGACGAGGCTGTCAAAGTGGCCGTACACGGTCGAGCGGCTGGAGCGTATCAGTGCTGCCACTGGTTGCGCTAACAGAAACGTGAGAAAAAGCGATCGAAATGGATAAAAAATTATTTTAAAACACGAAATTTCGGTATTATTAACGATTTACAATTAGACGAAGACTTTCTGTTTGGGAACTTCACGCGAATGTCCAAAACAAATTTTTTTTCCTTATTAAAAATGATTGAGCCCGAAATTGTGAAACAGAATACCAAGTTTAGAGAAGCGGTACCACCTAACATAAAATTATTGATTACACTGCGGTATTTAGCTACTGGTGATTCATTTTCATCTCTAATGTACTTATTTAGAGTTTCCAAACAATTTATATCAGCGATGTTGCCTGTGGTTCTTAAAGCTATAGTGAAAGCACTAAAAAAGTATATAAAGGTAAGTGGATAAATATTGTGACAATAAATAAAAACGATTAGGTACACTCTTTACTTAATTATATTCTTTTATACATAATATACTTTTTACCTTATATAATAATTAATAATTTTTATGTGTTAAATGTTTGAAAAAAATCTTTAAGTCCTTCAAACGTTTCGCTGTTGACTTGTGAAACCGGGCTAGGTGATATACGTCCCTCGATTATTGGGTATGTCAAAGAACTGTTTTCACTTTCCAAAGTTCCATCTGACGTTGCTGGAGAGTCATGTGTCAACACACGCCGTTCTCCACTCATATTTTCTTCCATTTCTTTCATTTGCATGTCCAGCAGCCAATTTGTGATGTTGCGCTTGGCCAATAGTTGATTCATTGGTTTTAATTTTTTAATATTGTCTGCAACAAAATTACCAAATGTGGTCCATTCATCCTTTTCCGAAATCGAGTCAGCTGCCTTCTTCATAAACTTATATGCTTCCTCTTCTCTATCATTTAAAACACTTTTTTTAAGACTCCTCTTAGTCCTTATTGGCTGTAAGAACTCATGTTCTTCAGAGGCAGAATGAGAGGCATTTAAGTGTTCACTTCCTAATTCAGCTTGTAAATTCTATAAAAACACGTGATAACTATTATAATAATATCTTAATTATACAACTTTCAACGAATAATACATTATTTAACAAAATAACTACAAATTAAACATTTTAGATTCTGAGTGAAACGATGAATGTATTGATTTTACAATGATGTGTGTTTATTTATTTTTTTATTTATATTTTTTGTGTCTGTGTACACGATAAGTAGTCGAAATAATGCTTCGATTTTCGACTTCAGTATCTTGTTCGATTGGAAAGTGAATAACGTTGGTGCATTGGGGAGGTCAAAATTTAAAATTCCCAGTACTTTTCAAAACCGCCAAGAAAAACAAAAGAAAAATTAAGGAAAAACGGGAAATTTTACGCAAAATCGATTTTTCAGAAAATTTAAAGACATTTAAGACATTTTAAATTCAAATTTGGACGAAATTACATATTAAAATCAATATTAACGATCTTTGTTTTTGTTGTAATTTAAAAATATTAGTCGGGGATATATGAAACTGAAAAATCAAAATATTATGGCCTACCTATCCATACAATCTGCCATAGTATAAGGAATAAGAATTATGCTCATGATGAGACTGTGCATATTTTAATGAATTTATTCATAATTTCCATATAATTTAATACCATAGAAAAGTATATAATATGTCTTATACCTACACTGACATACCGTCTCTGCTCAGAATCAATTATCTTACCCACCTTTTTGTTTATATGCATATCTACACTTTTTTAATTTAATTTTTATTACAGATACCTTCGAATGCTTTAGAATGGAAAATAATCTCGGATAATTATAACAAGCGTTGGAATTTTCCTCATTGCATAGGCGCACTAGATGGAAAACATGTAGTTATCCAAAAGCCAGAAAACACTGTAAGTGAATTTTATAATTACAAAGGCACGAATAGTATAGTTTTAATGGCGATAGCGGATGCAAACTACTGTTTTATCTACGTCGATGTGGGATGTCAAGGTCGAATTTCCGATGGAGGGGTATTTAAAAATACTTCGTTTAGTAAAAAAATGGAAAAAAATGAACTAAGTTTACCACCACGTGAAGCTTTACCTGGCCGTACCATGCCGGTTCCTTATGTGTTGGTGGCTGATGACGCATTTTCTTTATCCGAAAACATCATGAAACCATATAGAACAGATTTAAGTAAAAAATCTCCTAAGAGAGTCTTTAACTATAGACTATCTAGGGCACGGCGTGTAATAGAAAATTCTTTTGGCTTGCTTTCATCAGTTTTTAGAGTTTTCCGCAAGCCAATAGAAGTTAAAATTGAAGAAACTATTGTGAATATTGTATTGTCTTGCGTTTACCTACATAATTTTTTGAGAACACAGTCGGATTCGACAAACTATTATTCAATCTCGGGTTGCTTTGACAGTGAAGATGCTAGCACTGGAGAAATTATTCCAGGGTCTTGGAGGGAAATAACAGCTGGTGACACTGGATTAAGGCCACTCAGGGTAATCCCAAGAAGATCGTCTAACAGCGTACAAGGTCTTAGAGAAGAATTTAAGTCATACTTTATGTCTGATATTGGCTCAGTGTCATTTCAAAACAAATATTTGTGAACCGAAATAAGAAAAAAATAAATAATAATCCATTTTTTAATAACACAAAATATATTTTGTACATTTTTCTACAACCTTACATCCATTTTAATTTAATTCTTAAAAAAAATTCTTACAGTATACGTCTATACCTATATATTTATGTATATAATATAATATATATTAAATTATTAAAAAATAATAATAATTAATAGTTTTTTTTTTTTTTTAACATTTATTTGAAAAATATACAATATGTGTGATTTGAGATGTAAAAAGGTGCTTTTGTAATCATTCGTAATGTTATGGATTGAAAACGTTGTATTTGATTAATATTTGACTTCTTAGCAGAACCCCATAGTTGGATTCCATATGCCCACATCGGTTTTAGCAGGGTTTTGTATAATAGGAGTTTGTTTTTAAGGCTAATTGTGGAGTTTTTGCCGAGGAGCATATGTAGTGATTTACGTCTGATGTTTAATTGGATTCGTTTTTTTTTTAAATGTTCGGCCCAGGTTAAACGTTTATCTAGTATTAGACCTAGGTAACGTACGCTAGATGTTTGAGGAATGATTTTATTGTTTAGAGTTACTGGGGGAATTGTATTTTGTTTGAGACTAAATGTGATGTGCGAGGACTTTTCATTGTTGATTTTTATTCTCCATTTGGAATACCACGGTTCCATCAAACTAAGGTGGGTTTGTAGATGTTGGGAGGCAGTTTGCGGGCTATCGTGCGAGGTGAAGATAATTTTATCGTCTGCAAATTCAGCGACATTGGTCTGAGGGGTGGTAGGTTGGTCCGCTGTGTATATATTGTATAGAATTGGAGACGAAATAGCTCCTTGTGGGACACCAGCAAGGATAGGAGATAATTTATAGTAATAGTCGATCGTGGGTTCATTCATTGCCTGAATCCGTGCTTCAAGTTCCCTCCATAGGTCTGCCTTACGCAGTGTACGCACGAATGCCTTCCGGAACCTCTGTACAAAATAGTCCCAATCCTCGAATACTTCTAGTAGGAACCAACTACGAGCGGCTTCGGTCACATGCGCACGTACATACTGGAGTCGATACCTTAACGGCCACTGGTTCACCTGTGCTAAACCATCGACGGAGCTAATCCAGTCGTCGGCTTGCGCACTCGTCTCGTGACCGGTAAAAGTCCAAATTGACGTGCCGACATCTGGCAAGATGCGGTAGTCAACGGACGGTGTCATGTTCACTGTCGGAACATTTGACGTCGTCGAGGCGGATGTTGGCAGGTCCGACGTCGGTGGTTGATTGTTCGAAGTCGCCGATGCTTCCAGTAGGCGCAATTTCTCTCGCAATTCGGACACTGTGTTGTACAAATCAAGATAGTCCGGAGCCTTAGGTTCCGACGGACCTTTGTTGCCTTCCATAATGTTTATTTTGTGATGATATGAAGATTTGATAACGGTTATCCAATCATCGAACGACCACTGATACGGTGCGATAGTACCGGTTACCAGGGTTGTTGTTACGTAACGTCGCCGACTCGAAGAGCGATATCAACATAACCTACAAAATCGAACTGCCGTTATCGGCACGCAACCACGTTTTTCGAATCGAACTTACGACGCACTCGGCGTTTTTCGACACGAACTTACGACGCCTCGGCGTTTTTCGGAACACAAACGTGATTTTCGGCGTAACGACGCAGACGGGAGGCGAATACGGAATTCGATCGGACTTTTCTTATTATAATACGCACTCGAAACTAGGTAGAATTAACAAAAAAAAGACCGTATCCCACTTCTGAAATGATAGCAATAGATAATAAGGTGTCAGGATATAGGAAAACCAGTAACAACGTTCGTTTCTAAATTATCGAGAGGCGTTTATTAAACGGAAAAACTTACAAAAAACAATATAAATAACGTATTACGGCAGTTCGCACCGTCGGCGGAGCACACACGTCGTGCACCGCGGTCGCGAAATAACAGGACGAGGCTGTCAAAGTGGCCGTACACGGTCGAGCGGCTGGAGCGTATCAGTGCTGCCACTGGTTGCGCTAACAACTATTATCACAAAATATTATGCTTATCACAAAATATAATTCTTATCATAAAATATGTAGTGTCTACCGGTATGAAGGTCGAAACCGGGTGCCGTAGCGTGCAACGGCGGCCGGTAGAACACTACTCAACGTTAGACAAGGATTAAGGTTCAATTAACAAACTCAAACTAAGTGCTTTAACAAAATAAATCGTACATCAATATATTGTGGAAAGGAAATGCTGCACAATTACATACAATAAATATTTATAATAATAAAGGCTCGCGCGGACGGAACAAAACCAATCGCGACGACGGAACAAAAAAATAGACGAGCGGACAAGAAACGTGGTCTCGTCGGAGCTTTGGTCGTGCGTTAAACTTGTATTACGTGCGGACGCTGCGTCTCGAGCGGGCGAGAAAACAAAAGTGAAAAAACGGTCGAGCACTCGAGCGTGGCTTGCGGCCCGTAACGGCGGAAAAAGATCGGCGCGCGAGGCGGGAGAAAAAGTCATGGAGGCGCGTCGCCGTGCGACCAAAGACGATACAAACAACAAAAATAATAATAATAATAATACACAGCCAAGTAAAATACATACAAATAAAACGTTTACAACGAGTACGAATAATTATAGGTTAGGACGTGTATGTGCGCGCTAGCGTAAGTGGTGATAAGACGTCGCAATCGCCACAAATATAATTCTTATCACAAAATACAATTCTTATCATACAATTATTTTGAATTTTTACCGCCTTTCTTATGGTATTTTTTATTGTGTTTCATACTGTTCTTTGGTATGGAAACTTTACTAACCCTAACCTAACCAACCTGGTTGAATAGTTACAGTATTCAACTTTATACTTTGCTTGTTGTGGATGAGTATGACAATGGTGTTCCAGTGGCATTTTGTTTCAGCAACAAATCAGATACAGTTACGTATATGTTGTTTTTTGAATCTGTAAGGAATTCAATAGGAGTTATTAAACCATCAGTATTCATGTCAGACGATGAACCAGCATTTTACAATGCATGGAGTTCTATAATGGGCCCAACTCCTAAGCAGCTTTTATGTACATGGCATGTGTTAAGAAACTGGAGTAAAAATCTTTCAAAAATAAAATCACAGGACAAAAAAAGTTTAGTTTTCAAGACATTAAAAGCTTTATTATATGAAATTGATGAAAATAGATTCTACAAAGAACTATCTTCAATAACTCATCAACTAAAAAGTGATGATGATACTGCTGATTTTGGCCAATATTTTATCACCACATATTTGTCGAGAATAGAAAAATGGGCGCTTTTTAATCGTAGACATATTGGTATTAATACAAACATGTACCTTGAAGCTTTACATAAAAATATAAAATATTGCTACTTGGATGGTAAACAATGCAGAAGATTAGATTACTCTATCAATGCATTAATGTTATTAGTAAGAGACAAGTCTTTTGAAAGAGTAATTAAAATATCTAAAGAGAAAAAATCTTCAAAAATGTTACAAATTATTAGTAGTCACTAGTCATAACAAAAGTGAAGGCATTCAATCAAATAAAATTGAACAAGTTGAAGATACTATTTGGTTGGTTACCTCAGATACAGATACAAAAATTAAATATTCAGTAGAAAAAGTTGATATGATATGTAGTAATTGCGCTTTACGTTGTGATAAATGCAATATTTGTGTTCACACATTTAAATGTTCTTGCATAAACAATGTTATTTATTTAAATATTTGCAAACACATACATGCAATTGCAAAGTTAAATAGTTCAAGTCAATCATTAAATAGTAAAAAAATATCAATACCAACCATAGATCAAGATCTATTATTAAAAACCGCAGTGGATATAAGTAATCCAGCTCCTTCACTAGATGATGAGATAAAACAAAAATTGAAAATTATGTTTGAAATGTACAATCGGTCAAACTTAAATGAAGAAAATAAAAATCAAATTATTAAACATTGTGATAAAATAATGTCCATTTTATCTTCAGACAAAACCACAGTTATAACTAATAATATTAAACAGAACATAGAAAAACAAAGCCGTTTTAAAATAAAAAAAAAATCAAATAAACATAACATAATGGACAACACATTATCTAAAAATGAGAGCCAACTAATTAGAGATTCGTTAATTAAAGATTTAAATGGTGAAATATTGAATATTCACTCTTCAAATGACCATACTTATTTTTTGACAAAAAAATAAAGTTTTTATTACCTAGATTATACTCATTATTATTACCCACATGTGTGTTAGCACGCTTAAACGTTATAGTTTTTACAGTGATAACTGATAAGATAATATTTTGTGATAATAGTGTTGTAACGCCATATTGGAATAATTTTTAATTTTTCCTGCGAAGATCCATTCGTCAAAGTGGGTCTATTTTACAGTGTACATACTTCTGGAAAAAATAATATTGTAAAATATTTGGTTCATCGGTTACCTATACTGAAATATGCTATCAGTGCTAAAATCATAATTCCTATGTGATACTATCAAGTATCAACTATATCAAATAATTATTTTAAATTTTAATAATGTAAAGGTAATTCTATATAATTTTAAATTTTTCACTTTTAACCATTACTCTATGCTTACTATATTTAAAGGTTCTAAATGTGTATATTATTATACTTTCCTTTTAATTATATTGAAATGTTTAAATATAATATACGTATTTGATATAAATATAACTTAGTTCAAGTGTATTGAAGTTGGAAGACAATTATATTTGTTTGTGTTACATCAAAACAATAGTACATTTTATAATGAATTTGAATGAATCCAATTTAATGAAAGGAAAATGTTTGAAGTACATAGCATTAAAATTACATATTTACACTAAAAACAATACAATAAGTTTAAACACCACAAACTCTGATATAATACAAAATAAAATAATATAGTAATTAATAATAGTATTTGGTCAACTTGACTAGTTACATAACAATACATTTAAAAAGTATAATATACCTAAATATAAATAATAACAGTATTATACCACAAGTTTGATATTATTGACCTTTAAAAATGGTGAGTTTATTGTACCACATTCTGATTGAACGAGTATCATTATGGGATTTTAAATTGTAGTTAATTTTTAAGTTTATATAAGTTGATGCTATGGATTTAATTAATAGAGTAATATGATCGGTAAATGTACTTCTGGTTTCGCTATTATGAGATTTTAATGATTTGAATATATTTGAACTGTGTAGATAATGATCAAGAACTTCGGATTGTATTTTTAATTTGTTCACAGCTTTATTTGTATAATCAAAACTTTTCAGTATTTTTTCAGTTATGAAACAAACATCAATAACATCTTCACTAGGGTAAATTAAACCGCCATTATTACCTCCTTTATTTTTTATAGATATTAAAGAATTTAAAAAACAATTTTTATCCGTAGCACACAAGGCATCTTTGCAAACATCACATTTCAAAATATTAGTGAGTTTATAAACTACAAAGCCAGATATATAAATAGTTATTTCATTTGCAAAATTGCTAAAAGAATAATCACTATTAACTCCAATGTAATCGTGGTCCATAATAAAAGAATTTATATTTTGCAAATTTTCTTCTTGAACAATAACATCTGCATTATAACCAGAAGAATTGTTATTTAATGTTGAGATTGGATCAGAGCTGGAATAATGTAAAATGTCTATATCTTCTAATGGTAAGCAGTTTCCAGTATTAAAGTTTTGAACATTATTTGTTTGAATCACTAATTTTCGATATGCTGAACGAAATTGTCTTACAGTAGGATTATTGTTGTATCCACCGTGCGATCGAATGCTACCAAAAAATAATTCCAGATGATCCTGGCTCAACTTATACATTTTTAAATATTTTAATTTACCAGGTTCAATGAGCGTATCATACAGATGTAGTAAACTGTCTTCAAACACACAATAAAACCGATAAATCCAGTTTTACGATTGGATTGTAGGACTGGTACATAAATTCCGTCTTTATCTTGAACTTTCAGGCCTTTTATATATTGAGTTATTTGTTTGGTAAATAAATTAATTTCTTTCACATTTTCTTTGCAGAGTGCTTTTTTGTACCCAATACAATTAATAGATCTTGAATTTAAAATGTCAAATCCACGATTAAACATTTCAATGAAAGTAATTGTAGCACCAGCTTTATGAAATTTATCAATTTTAAGTTTGTCTTTACAAAACCTCAACGCATCTGCCACAGATTGGCTAAGTAACTGTGTCGCTAGTTTTACTTTCATCTTCTGTTTAAAGTAAAAAATATGTTGCTTTCTTAATTTATTAGCAAGATGGCACCCTTCCTTCTCCTGCAAAAAACATAAATTTTGGACATACTCAAAATTAATTTCATTTTTTTCAAAATCTAAAAATTTCTTCTTCTCACCAAATGTATTCCTAATCAACTTAATCATATGCGCAGGATCAAAAAGCGTTACAATATTTTCATTGTTTGTAGAGCCAGAAGGAAAAGCAATTTTTAAATCATTAATATAATCATAGTTATACTTAGCCTTGTATAA